>JAQGBI010000166.1:0-25381 GCA_034698325.1 Sminthurinus elegans | reverse complement strand
TCTATCTTGTGCATACACAACAGCTTCATATTATGGCCCAGCTTTGAACAGTGGCCCAGTACACGAGAAAGTACTTGGGTAGTGACCCAGGGCTCATTCTTCATCATATACGGTAAACTGCATGTTTTCCTCAGATTCATAAATTTTCAGAACAAAATCTAAAACCAAAGATCCAATTTATTTATTTATTTTATATTCGTTTTCCGTTTTTGCGTGGAAACATGGAACGGAGAGAACAAAAACCAAAATTTTGTTAGTGTTGAGTTTGAGTTGTAATGGCTCGTCCATAAAAATGATTTTCCCTGTGTTCAACACGACAACGCTAAACGATAATCGTTGTATTCACAGTACCAAGGCAAAAATTTTAAGTAAATTACAGAAGGATCGCGCTCTTTCCCTTTACTTAAGTTGAATGAATGTTGCATATTAATTTTTACAAATGACACAATTAAGCTCAACTACTAATGAAATATACGAAAATACACCGAACACTGATCAAATTAGACAATCGAGATCATAAACTGAATAATTCAGTAAATTTAAACTTACTTATAGCGTACGGCTATGAAAATTTTAGTAATAGAACGTAATAGATGAAGTAAACTGATCATTCACCATGTGAGGGTGAGGTTTGAGTTAGAATTTCATTTAGGGCTGAGTGAAAACTTTTTTGTCCAACTCCTCAAACTAGAACCGGCTGTGGCCGTGTGTCACAAATATTAGGCACGATATTACGTACAACTTTGAAGGCAATAAATACATTTTGACCCACAAAACACAAAAAAATGGCTCATAACATTTTGACCCATAAACCGTAGCATTTTTAGCGACCATAATGATTTCTTATAACTACTTTAATAAAGTACCTGTTGGTACTTTCTCAAATTTGATCTGACTTTTTGTACCGGATTTTCTGCTAGAGGGAGCTCTCCAAGATAAAATCTTCCAATTCTGTTCACCTCTGGTAACGGCAGTGAAATAATTTGCTCCGTTTCTTGTTTTTCAGACTTCAGTTTAGACGTCGGAGCTGATTCTTTGGGACTGAGCTGGGGTTTCTCATCTAAAACTAATGGATCAAACATCTTATGATCACTCCGACAATTAACCTCAAGCCCAGTGCCATTATTCTCTGACCGCTCCATGGGGATTTCGGATCCGGGTTCTCCCTCATTGCTCGTGCAAAACGGGAATGTAATTAACAATTTTTGAGCTGCAGTTGTCGAATTCAGCCGTTTTTCTAGGTACAAAATCCATATTCTTTTAAAAATTCCAGCTATTGGTTTAATGCTGAGTTCAAGGAGAAGAGCAGTTGTTGGTAGAATGAGAAAAAGAAGCCAAATCAAAAAGACGAGATGAACATCCGAATCTTGAAATGAAAGTGGTTTGAATTCCGCGAGAGATTCGTCGATGAATTCCGTTGAATTTCTCCAAATTTGTCGATCCCGATGAAATTTAATTTGTTCCCATTTTTCCCACCACCAAAAAATTCCAGAACTCAGCAGAATTTTCAGAGGTCTCAAAATGAAGTCACCATCTTTAACATTAATTTTTGACCAAAAAAATTCCACGTTAAATCCAAGAATTTTTTGAACAGCCTCATCTTTTTCTTCTGCATTGTGGACAAATTTCATATTGAGTTGTGGATTTTCCTTCATCTGCCGCTTGAATTGATTCCAGTAAAACGAAAAATCCTGAGCGGTTGTCATAAAAACGGTTTTCGGATGCCTTAATTTACTAGTGATAAGCCGAGGAAGCTTTTCGGTGCATGTGATGTTCTGACGCACCAACAAAATGTGAAGTTTGTAAAGAGCTTGACATGGCTCAACATTCTGACAACCGGACTTTTCAAATGGGAGATAAATGTGAGTGGATTTAAGGCCACAGAATGTAATGCATTTCCGGTACAACATGGCTGTTCCGTAACGTATTCTCGATTTGAGATACGCTGGTTTCTTTAGATCATACTCATTCCGACTTTGAGTTAAGTTAAACCAGCTGTTTCCGTAATTTCCCTTTTCTCCGTGGCAATCCCAATCCATTTGTGTGTAGTAGACAAAGAAACTGCCATCTTGGAGGAAATCCATCGAGCTGTTCCATTTCGGATCACTTGCAAATGGAAAATCTAGCAAATAGTCACTTTTGATGATCCCGCGAAATCCATTCACCAAAATCAAACTCATCATCAACCAAACGGACAAAATCAGGCGAATCGCTCTTTTCAATTCGTTTTTCGTGCGATTTTCTTGATGAATTTGAAATCCTGGAGGAATTTCTTGATCTTGTTGTTCCAGCAAAATTCGCATGATCCACAAAATGAGTTCGGACAGTATCTTCCAGATTCTTGAGGGTTTTACAGCTTCTTTCTGGCTCTTGACAAGAATAAGAAGCAGAAAGAAAACGGTGGTCACCATGGAAACAAAGAGGATTATCCAAACCTCCTTCTGAAACGGCGTCGTGTAGATTTGAAGTGTGCTTTTTGTCTCATGGACGCTTTCGGACGTGATGAATTTATAGTTGATGCTTCCTGTCAAAATCCAAAATTGATGATCAACTGTGCCGCCCACTGGAGTATCTCTCTGTAAATTGACGTTATGCTTCCACGAGTATAAATGTTTACAACTAAAGGGACACATTGTAGGCTCCCATGTACCATTTACGACAACTGAGTTTAAAAAACCTTGTAGCGCTGACGTCATTGTGATAGGGTTAAATCGATCAGCAGTGGTTTTGAATTGGAATTTTGATTGTGCTTGTCCAGAATTCTTGTTTCTGTTCTTCTTCTTCTTGTTTGCCATGACTTTGGAATAACATGAAGATTTTTCAGAGGATTTTGATTCTTGAATTAATTTTGCGCATGGTGGTTCTGCTGTTAGTTGATCTTTTAAAATATTCCAGGGATTAATTAACCACAATCTCAAAATACGGAGGTTTCCTTTAGCTGCTTTTGTTATTGATTTTCGAACTATGACAATCACTAACGGAATCTGGTCACTTTGTATTCTAAGGAGAAATTTGGAGAAAAAAGGTTGCGGGAAATTTCCTTGTCGTATTTCTTGGTTGTTCTGGTCCACTTGATATTTCATCTGTAAAACGACATTTCCTTGCTTTGACATTTCCAACAAAAAAACTGTAAATGCTGCTGGTAACGAACTTTTTTCGGTACATATGCCATCGTAAATGTAAAATGTACAAAGAGCTGAATTTTCGGTGTACATTCGCAGGTGGTGTTGCGCTTCAGCCACTTTCTCACTAAACATGCCGGTTTTATTATTATTTGTAAAAATAAGAGGCCAGTAAAACATGTTGATGAAACAAAGAGAATATTTTACACGAGCTGCTGGACTCAATCCATCACTCAAATACTTTTCGTACTCCCAATCTGAAACCTTTTCCAAATCTCTAAACAAAAATGGAATTAGAAAATCGTGTAAATTCTGATTCTGGTTTTGTATTTGGATTGAGCCGAGTTGGATTTGAGCTGCCAACTGAATCTGAATTTCTTTGTCATTTTCATTTTTGGGGTTCGAAATATTTTGACCAAGATGAATCCAGCAACCGAGTTTTGCCACGTCATCCAGAATTGAACTCGAATCCACTGGTTGCAGAGTCGTCTGTTCCACTGGAAACTTGAAAGAAATTCCATTTCTTTTTGCTTCTGCCATGTTCAAGGCTATTGGACTTCTCAGCAGAAAAAATAAGACTATTGTTATAAATGTCATGGGAAAATTGTAAACTGCCATTTCAATAGTTGAAAGCTTAAAGACCAAATAGAACAAACAAACAAATGTAAAAAATCTAAGCAGCCTTTATTTACGGTGTTGATGTGTCGTCAGATATCTATTTTAAATGAATATTTAACCAGTTTTTAAAGTTTTGAGCGTTGCTGTGGTTTGTTTCTTTGTTATTGATCCAAATTTAAATGTAATTTTGAACTAGGTATTTAGACCTTTTTTTACGTCCTTGGAAAATTATCAGTTTGACTGGGGTAACTCCAGAAAAAACAAACTTTTTTGCTTTGGCTGAAGTTATGAGCTCCTTTTTATCCAGTGAAAAAATGTCGATATTTGGCAGAAAAAGACGAGCGCGTTTTTGGACTTTTGAGGAAACACACACTTTGGTTACTCTATAGACAAATCTGTTACTATGGATTTTGTAACTAAAGAGTAAAAGCAGTATAAATATTTTCTCTATTGTAGAGTCAAAACTTGAAACGAGTTTTTTACCTTGAAGTTATATCAAGCGTTGACGTGTCCAGTGTCCAGTTTTATTTCAACAGTTGTTATGCGATTTTACAAGATTTGTGACATAAGTTTTTTGCACAGTGAAATCAATCGTTAGTCTCAAGTATGCTTGAATATTTTGTATTTTGCAGTCGTTCTCGTTTGATTCGACTTTTTACTTGAAATGTAAAACAAAACACTTGTTTGAGTTTATGATGATGCTTCAAAATTTTGCATGAAGTATGAAGGAAAATCGATAGCAAACGTTAAATGAATAAAACAGAAATGTAAAATACAAAGGCACACCCGATTTTCATGGTGATTGATAAATAACAAGAAGAAAAGAAAAGAACTACTATAAATTTGAATTTTATTCAACATAATCAATAAATCGAGGGAGATATTCAAAAGTTGATAGAAAAAACACAAGCTGCACATTTTCAACCGTTGACAGGTCATTTTTTCAAAACATAAACCTTGAAAAGTGGACGATTCGAAATGTGATGTTAGCGTACAATGAAATGATACTTATTTTGTTCCGGAAATAAATCATAGCAAGTAATGTGAAAAAATCAAAGAATCCTGTAGTTACGGTTTCTCCTTACACCATTTCCTCGAGATTGAGCATTGTTTTGAAAATTTACTGCTAATTTTCTTATTTATCATCAAACTGAATTTAATACATTTGAAGATGTCAGTACTAAAAGTGGACATTTCCTATTTGTTTTTTATTTGAAATGTCGACTTTTAGTACTGACATCTTCATTTGTTTATGAGGTCACGTGAAACTCTAATAATTCTTAAGGCCAAAATAGAGTTCAATTTCACGTAACGTACATAGTACTGAGCCTTATGGGTCATTTACTTAATGTTAGCGTAATGTAATGTAATTTCCATGGAAACATATTGTAAACTTCACGTAACGCATGGACTCTATATCGGCCTTTAATAGCAAAATTTTTCACAATTGTAATAGTTTTACCAAAATATTTTAATTAGGTGGATGCACACATCAAAATACTTGGAATCTCTATAAAATTAATGCTCAGAATGTCGAGAGAACCATTTTGAGTAGTCACATGACCACAATCAAAATTCAGTTAAATCGGCTAAATTAAATTTTATGTGGAATTGGTATTAATTTCATAAGGACAGCCAAACAGAAAAAGTGCACTCCATGAGATCAACCCTATTTTTTTCTTATGTAAAAAGGCAGTTTTTTTTGAAAAAGTGAGAAAAATCTTTGGACCGGAACACTGTTCAAAAAATTACTGAATCCCAAGAAATGGAGCAAAATTCACAAAAATGAGGATGGTGGGAAACAAAGTCACCCAAAATTTGAACCGCTTCACCCTTTTTCCCAATTTCTATTTTAAAACCCGCCACTCGCTTTTTTATGAAGAAGAGTTGATCAAGCACGGGAATTGACTGTAAATGACCTCTGGTGACCTCATTCGTTCCCTTAAAATAGCTGTCCACTTGTTCCTCCTCATTTTTATGGGCGTGGATGTAAATGAATGCGTTGAGAGCGTGGAGCTGAAGTTCAATTAAATATTCACAATCTTTTTCACTGGTGATTCTGACCTTTTGATTTTGAGTGAGGTCAATCACCACAGTTGCCCACTTTTCTGCTTGGTCAAAATCACTCTTGCCTAAGTTGTAGATCAGCAGGAGCTGCAGAACATTGAGGATTCTAGAAGAAAATTCCCGTTTCAAACTTTGGTGCTCGTAAAGCTCTTCAAGGATTTCTAGTGCTTGTGGATATTTTCCTTTATCTGCAAGTGCTCTGGCTTTTTCATCAACAATAATGAAGAGAGACTCGTGATGCCCCTCTGAATCCGGGTGCGATTCATCCAGTATTTTAATGGCTTGACCATTTTTTCCACCCCGCGAGAGAACAAAAAGAAGGCTACGTTTGACCTTTCGGGTCAAAGGATGACTTTCACCCAGATTTCTTCGTCTAGAGTCAAATACAGTTTAAAAAATTTCAGCAGCCTCCTCAAGTTTTTTTTGTAAACCAAGGACATCTCCAATATTTCTTAGTGGTTGAAGAGTCAGTTCATGTTCCGCGCCCATTTGAAGGTCTTTTGACCTCACATCATAAATTTTTTTGTAGTATCGAAGGGCCAAGTTTAATCTCTCCGGATCTTTGCTCGTTAATGAACAAAATAAAAACGCAACATAGATTTGCAGTGTGACTTTGGAAAAATTTGGAGCTGCAGAGCTTCAACTAAGACGTGAATTTGAACATCAGAAAATGAATACAAGAGAATCGCTGTTTTTATACTTGTACGCGTATTTGAAAACTTAATCCCAAGATTATGTAAACGTAGAAATAATTTTTGCTGCGGGGTTCAAAATTCAAAAGATAATGTTCATAGACGCATCAAAATCCCCATGTATTTTGGTAGAATTATGGTGAATGGGAAATCAAGTAGTACTTTTTAGTAAAATATTTGAA
This sequence comes from Sminthurinus elegans, assembly GCA_034698325.1. Taxonomy (NCBI): domain Eukaryota; kingdom Metazoa; phylum Arthropoda; class Collembola; order Symphypleona; family Katiannidae; genus Sminthurinus; species Sminthurinus elegans. The sequence continues at coordinate 18,700 of JAQGBI010000166.1, read as the reverse complement.
GAAATAAATCCATAATATAGCTGATTTATTTTTTTGAATTTGCCAATCAGCACGAAATTTTATTTGTCACATTTTCCCCCAAGACCCTCCACGCACGTTCATTTAAAATTTGAAATGTGTGTACTGTGTGATTGAGTGTGCAAAAAAGCAGACATTGTATGCGAAAAGCCTTGATGGATGATTGAGTGTAGAGTGTAGATTGTAGAGGGTGAAGAGCTAAAATCGTGTTTGCGTCTGCCCGTGTCTTTGCCTGTGTGTGCGAATGCCTCATAAAAAAAGTTAAATTAACACGGCTATCCCAGCACATTTACGTCTGCATTCTGTATTCTGTATGCATGAATGTACATTGTACATGAGCATCTGTGATCTGTAATCTGTATAGGTTTTAGACCTAATGAATTACGAGGAAAAAACTCAAGGCCGAAAGGCATTTGACGATCCACTGGGCAATCAAGTGTAATTTTAACATTGCTCATACATCATGTATATTTATTATATGGTTATTGTTATTACACACGAGACATGAGACTGGAGAAATGAAACAAAAAGTCATCCACTTGAATAAATGTTGAAATGAAGGTCTCTTGTCTGGTCTGGTCTGATATTTAATCTGTAGTCTTTTGCCTGTGGCCCATTCAATTTTAACTTGGCTTTTCGATTAGATTTACTATTCAAATCTCTCTCTATCACAGACTGATAAGAACACAACAGTCGTACACTGCAGAATCCAGCATTCAGCGTCCAGAATTCGGCATCAGTTGAAAATATTAATCGACTTTTATAACTTTGTTTCTACAGTTGAGAGTGGACAGTAAATTTGGTATGAATATTTCCCAAAGACAAATTTCTAGTGTCAAAATCAATCAACACTCAACACTCAAAATTCCTTATTAATGTCAATGGGAGACGATCGAAGCATTGTTTATTTTGTCCGGCAGTAAGTTTGACTACATTTTACTGTAGAATCTAAAGTATGATTTAATATATACACGTTGTCACACAAATAACATGCATTATTTATATTTGTGTGTATTTGGAATTTGATTAGTGGAGAAGACGTTGGAAATATCACGCGGAAAATTGAAAGGGAAGGGGTCTTGACTGAACATGGACAAATGCAGGCAAAATTACTGGGAGAACATTTAAAAGATGAAGAATTTACTGCTGCTTTTGCAAGTAGCTATCCAAGAGCTGCAGAAACCGCCAAAATTGTTTTGTCCGAGTCCAGTCATACTTCTAGCGGTGTAAATTTAGTAGAAGACCGCAGAATCGTTGAGCAGGTTAAAACAAGAATTAGAAATTTACTGACATTGTTGATTTTAAAATTCCAAAGCTTGGGCATAGAAAAGAAATTCTAAATGTATTAATAATTTGCCCTGTGTTTTCTTTGAGTGCCCTGTCATGTGTTTATAGAGTTGGGGAATTTACGAAGGAGTTTTAGACGGAGTTAAAACTGGAATTTTAGAATTTGCAAAATCTGGTCTGGAATTCTATGATTTTACTCCAGAGGGCGGAGAAGGTGGCAAAGAAATCTTCGAGCGGCTTGATTCCTTCTTGAGTGTAAGTCAAAACTCAAACCTCAAACCTCAAGATTTTCTTGTTCTTTTCTCTTTGTATTTAGCATAATAAATAATCTATTGATTCTTGATTTCTGACTTCCCTTACAATTTTCTGTTTCATGAATAATTATTGGATTTTTTAGGACGTTTTTGACCTAATTGACAAGGCTGAAAAATCCCAGAATATTTTGGTCGTGTCTCATGGTGCTGTTTATTTGACCTTGTGGAAAGTTTTACCTAAAGATCCTCGATTTATTCTGAAGGGTTGGAAGCCAGAATTGTTTATCATTATGAAAAACTGCAGTTATTTTAAAGTGGCTGTTCAAAAATTACCCCCCGGAAGTGGAAGAGATGGGCCAGAAAAAAGAGAGATAGAAATCCTTGAGGCTCATTCTAGAGATCATCTCAAACCACTTGAGACACCAGATACAATTGCAAAATATGCAAGTGATGAAAAAGCTCTCAGTTCTTTCAAAGGATGTATTCAACAGTAAAACATTAAAGTATGTGTATTGTTGATTGATATCAAAATTCACTTGTAATTTGTAATTTTATTTTTTATCTTGTAAATCCATAAAATAAAATTAAAGATGATTGATAAATTATTGCTTCAATTTTTTCCCCTTTAAAATGGGCCAAAAATGACGTTTTTCGTATGTATATGAGGTCGTATGCATAAATGTGCATGTCCGCCACCGGAATATAGTAGAAGGACACTAGAGTAACATATCTACAAAGAATCAGCTCATTTGGTTCACACAAATAACTGTACGGTGTATTTTTGTGATTTAGGTATTTATGTACCGTATTTGACCAAATAAGAACCCAGCTTCAAATAATGCCCCATGTGTAATGCTTTAGAATGGGAAAAGTCATAGATTTTCCATAGATTTTACTGTAGTACCCCTGGGGTACTATTTGGTCAAATACGGTATTTAGGTTTTAGGTGTAACTTTACGGACATTGTAGAGCATCTGATTTTAATGTTTGCACCTGTAAACGCGCGCTTGACCAGTTTTGGGAACAAGTTTTGTCAATAAAAATGATTATTTTGAAATTCTCCGCAACTTTTCGTAGTCTTCCCGTCCAACGATTTTACAAATTTTGAGTCCTAAATTCAAAGAACATGTAAAAGTATTTTTTGAAAAAAAAATGTTTTGGGCAGCTTTTTACTTTTGGCTATAATCAAGACTTTTAGCACGCAGATTAATTTCTAATTAAAATTAGTTGTATTTTAACGTTGCTATGGCTTTTGGACATTTTATGTGTTTGTGGAAATGTTTAAATTCAGTTTTAAAAGCAGATTAGATTCTTGTGGTGTTGAAACTCATAAAAATTCTGAAAACTCCCACAGCTCAAATTGAAATAACGAAAAGCCCATTGCGTCTGGACAAAATACGTAAAGGATTTTGTGTTTTTACACTAACTTGTTTATTGAGTTTAGAACACGCGTCAAGTCTTAGAAATCGCACATTCGTTCAATTCTCAGTAATTAAAATTCATGGCAGAGATTGTAAAGACAAGAAACGGTACAGCTGTTGTAATTTGTAAAGTGTAAAGTCTACTTAATAGACTGTTTTGACAATCACTACAATTTTACAAATCTATTGACATCAAAAAATGATGATGAAAAGATTAATGAATCCTCCAATGGCAGAATTGACGCTGTCAGTCAAAAACTTCCAAGTATTTTTGCCGCGGCTTTCATCTGTAGAAGTCGGGACCGGGTCAATTTTTCCAGCTGAAACGTCATCAACGTCCACAAGCGGTTTTCTGAGGATTTAAAAAAAAACCCATTAATTTTCACGCCATTTTCTCAATGTGTAAAAAGTTATACCGAGATACCGAGGTCATTTCAAAATAGGAACATTTCTCTTAGCCTTCATTTTTAACTGGAAGTTTTAATTCTACACTTTGCGTATTTGTTGCACATTTTTTTACATTGTATATTTGCAAAATTACATAAAAAGCACGAGCAACTGCGCACTCAATATTCAGCATTTTAGTTCAATTTACTCACGGATTCGGATTGGAGATTCGCCCACTGAACAAAACGGTGCCTGTGACGCTGTCATAAATTTGGAAAATGAAGGGACGATCCACTTTAACTTTATTTCGGGCGAAACCACGGGACATGACAACGGCTTAAAAAATACAAAAATACAGGGAAAAAATAGATGAAACAAATGGGATTCTTTTTAACTGTGATTACAATAAAGATGTTTTTGACTCGATGATATTTTAAAATTTTGAAATGAAAGAAAAAACCTGTGACAGCGGCGGCTTCAGTTCCTTTTTCATTCACTTGGATAAAAACATTCTGACGAACTTTGGACACAGACAATCCACCCGTTTTAGACATTCTACTAAAATCGGCTCCACTAAACATTTTCCGGACGCCCAACTGAAGTTTTAAATTTCAAAATCATTCATTTTTTGCCCGCGTGTTAAAACTTAAAATATAATATGGAATTTTTACTTTTTAGTTGTGAGTACAAGAAAATTTTGTGGGAATTTTTTACAGATTCTAAAATCTCTTTGAAGTCGAGGGATGAGCAGATGTTGAATTTGGGAAGATGGAGGGCGATTGTTTCAGTCGTTGCTTCATTCCGAATTTGAGACGGAACCAAAGTCTCCAGTTTTTCCTCCAGTGTGGACAAATTGCTTCCAATCTTAGGCAAATAAATTACCATGCTAAATCTGTCTCCCTAGGAAAAATATGGAGTTTTTTATGCACTGAATGCTCAAAACAAAGCACAACAAGCCAAAGCAAAACGAAAGGAACAGAATTAAAATAAAGAACCAACCCGCATCAAAATTTCCCGCAGGATTCTGATAGGATTTATTGCTACCGAATAGTCGCCCGTTTTTCGGCTGAAAATGTCGGCTTACCCAGCCGAATTCTGCCGAAACTTTTTTGCCTTCTGCAGAATTCTGGTTCACTTTAACAGAATTCTGCAGGCTGAGCTGACATTTTCAGCCGAAAAACGGGCGACTATTCGGCCGAAAAATTCAGCCGAATCGTGTAATTCAATTTTGATGCGGGAAAATTCATACTTTGTACGGCAAAAACACGGCAGTCGCTTCAACTTGCTCCAATTTAGCATATTGAAATTGGCCAGACATGTACATCATTTCAACTTGTACTTTGTGATTCTCACTGACGTGAAAATCCGCCGTTTTTGTATCACTTGGGTCGAATGAAGTTTTCCACAGAGCTTTTAAATACAAAGTGTTGAGAAGAACGGCTGCAGTGACACCGTCAAAATCTCGTTCCTCCACAATTTTTGATATTTTCCCTTGTGTTTGATTTTTGGCCCAGTTGTTGATCTCGGCCACAACTGGTTTTGGGTCTGTAAAATCCAGGGTTTTCACTTCGCCCAATGAACTCACCGCCCTCACAAAAGTATCGCAGAGATTTGCAGTTTTGCTGTTGGCATAAATTCGACTGGCAGTGACAAACTCTGCTTGTGACTGTTTTTCCAAGGCCTAAAATAAGCCGAGTAAGAAATTGTAAATTTCATTTGTATTCTCTTTACACGTTTAAAATTCGGTATTTATATTAACCACTTTTATTTTAACCCACTTTCCACTTTACATAAAGGGGAACCCGCTATCTTGAAAGTGGAGGGCTGCAATCGAAAGTGGAAGTGGGAAATCCAAAGTGAAAGTGGGAAATCCAAAGTGGAAGTGGATTTTCCAAATGTGGAAGTGGATTTTCCAAACGTGGAAGTGAAAAATAGAAATCATCTGTAGGTTTTCACACAGAGCATACAGGGTTTTGTGCTTTTGAAACGGCACGAGTCATTTAAAACTTGGAAAAAGTATTGACTTCATTTGAAATTTTTGCTCCCTGTTCAAATCCACAAAAGAGGAGAAGCCCAGTCAGTTGACGCTTCTGGCGCATCTGTTTGTATTGTAACCCTCGTTTTTTCAGATTTCCAGTATGTGAAACATTCTTCGTATTTCCACGTGTCATTTACGACAATTGAGGTCAGAAAACTTTGCAGAGTTGCTAAAAATTTGGCGGGGTTGAATTGTTCCGTGGGAATTTTGAATCCGGATTTGGATGTTGATTCGATTTGAGAGTTTTTGTTTCTGTTGTAGTTTGACATGACATTTGAATAACATGAAGTTTTCTCAGGGGATTTGGTTGTTTGACTTGGATTTTTGCACGGTGGTTCTGGATTAATTTGACCATTTAAAATGTTCCAGTGATTTAGAATCCAGGCGCCGGAGATTTCCATTTCCATTTTTGTTCGGTTTTCTGGAGCTGCTGTTGAACTTGATGTTGCTTTTGTAACTGTGACAACCACAAAAGGAAAAAGAATGCCTTTTAAACGAGAAATGAATTCGGAGAAAAATGGTTGACGGAAATTTCCTTGTTCTTGTTCTTTTTCGTTCAGACTTTCACTATTTTCCACCTCTAAAACGGTGTTTCCCTGCTCAGAAATTTCCAAGAAAACTACCGAAAATTTTGCTGTTATATGGCCACCGTAAAATCTTATCCCGTCCCGAATAAAAGAGCTGCAGAGTGCTGCACTTTCTGTGTCCTAAAAGACACGGAACTAAATAAGACTGGGGTGCTTTCATTATATTTTTGAAAGTTGAGGGGCCAGTAAAAAATGTTGATGAAAGAAAAAGAGTATTTCACACAAGCTGCTGCGCTCAGTTCATCACTCAAATAATTTCCGTAAGCCCACTCTCCAACTTTTTCCTCGTCCCTCAGCAAAAACGGGATTGGAAAATAATTTGAACTCTGCTTCTGCTTTTGGATTGAGCCGAGTTGAGCTGCCAACTGAATTTCTTTGTCGTTTAAAATGTTTCCAGCGAGATAAATCCAGCAGCCGATTTTTACCACGTCCTCAAAAATGGAGAGCAAGTCGATATTTTTCAGAGTTGTCGATTCAATTGGAAACACACGGTTAATTCCTTGTCCTTTTTCTTGGGCTAAGGTCAAGATTAGCGGATTTTTCAGTATAAAAACTAAGAAAATTGTTATGGAGTGACGACCGAAATATTGTGCTGCCATTTTCAAAATGGCGAAAGTGTGAAGATTACGAAGAAAAAACGGAAACAGGCTATGATTTTTTGGTATTACGTGGTAAATGTTTGAGCATTTCCACTGCCAACGCGTCCATTAATTTCAATGGCAAAATGGCAATGTGATTTGATGGAGTTTGTGCCACCATTTTTACATAAGGTTAATCGATACTCTGTTGTTATGTGGAGTGTTTTGAATTTTGCAGCCCTCTTTTGATATGAGTTTATTTTGAAAACAACAGTAAACATGACTTTTGGATTGTGCTTCAAAATGCAAATGAAAAACATGTGGGCATTGAACTTTAATAGTACCCGAAAGAAGAAAGAAATATAAAAACTTGAGTAAAGGATTCAGAATTCGTATACGCATTCTAAAAAAGAACCAAACCAGGCACAAGCATTTTATAAAGTTACTACGCCTTTTCAAGTTGCTCATTTTCTCAAGTCCGGACATGAGTTGAGTTTCAAGTTGAATATGATTCTAAAAAGATGAAAAATGCAAATATGATTCTGTACTTCTTTTGTGCCTTTTTTAATGCTGTTTTTTACAGTGGATTTCTGTTTTCTGTTTCAAGCGTCTACTTGAATTACAATAATTTTTCTCCTTCCATCTTGTTGCATGTCTCATTATTGGTGCTTGAATATAGTTGAATATTCCATACTAATTATCAGCGCCGGTCTTTGAATTTGAATTTTGGCGCCCCAAGCAAACTAGAAGCAAAATCAGCTGGCAGCTGGCCTAAATCAAACAAAATGGCTTCCAACCTTTTCAATTTCGACATCCCTTTTTTTGATTTTTACGCCTCTAGATTAGTCAATTTTGAGTATGGTTTTCTTGAATTTTTACCTGTTTTATGTTGTTTGCTCCCTTTTTCGATTTGGCGCCCTTTTCGTCAATTTTTGCGCCCTTACGTATCTCCTTAACGCCTGAAGCAGTTGATTCGCCCTAAAACCGGTACTGCTAGTTATATTAATTAGTCCATCAGTCAAGGGTCAACACAGTATTTTATCTTTATTTCGGGATTCGGGACGATACGAAGAAAGCGTACAACTCTGAGTTTGTATAAAACCAAAACATTAAAAACATTAAGTTAGATAGTGAATAATTAAACAGCCCAACTTACAACTTGCAATTTATTCAGCCAAACACATGAACAAACAAACAAACAAGGACATCATACATACAACATAATAGCTATTATTTTACACAGGCACAATTTGAAAAACAATCTGTCGCTTCAAAACTTGCCAGTGGAGACTTAGAATTCTCGCAGTAGCAGTATCGATAGTCAAAGGAAGGACAAGAGTAGTTTACACATGGTCCCACACATGGAGGTCCGAGGAGTCGTCCCTGTATTTAAAATAAAATACCAATATCAACCATCAACTAGCGTACAAACTTTATAATTCAAAACAAGGAAGCCCAGTGGGGGTCGGGGGTGATATCAGCCAAGAGTGTCTAAACACATGACTTGTTTGAGCTTTTATTTTCTTATACGTATGTTCAGAATATTTTATAAAGTGTCGTCTTACCCCTTGCGGGCGGGGTGTTGTACTATTACGAACATAGGTATTGGTAACGTACTCCAGACATACTTGTTGCCGTTGTCTTGGCTGAGGTAAATTTTGTAACGAAGGGGCAACGGGAGTAATGTGCCAAACAAAAATATCAATACAAATCCAGCCTAGCAACAATGTATAAAACCGTCGACAAAACATGACAAACTACAGCAACAACAGCAATAAAACGTTACACCTTACAGCTAGGGTTTCAATGTTCAGTTTAAACTGGCTGTTAATTGTTAATTTTTGATTTATTATGGACCTAGAAAATGGAAAATGGGTTTCCACTCAATTGCTGAATATAAACACAAAGTTATTGTCTTTTAGTTGTGCAAAATAAATTATATCAAGAAAGATGAAAAAGTAAAAAAAGCTTGACAGCCGGACAGTATGTTTGAACTTTTGCGGGTCATGTACTACACAGTACACAGTACATAGTGCACAAAATTAGTCTGCCCTGTACATCACAGCATTGGACGTATCTAGAATCTAGAGCAAGTCATATTCTTTTGCCAAAATATCTATTTTGATGTATTCAATACGGAACTAATTAAATCCAATCCAGCCCAGCTGCACAACACGAATGTATGAAGGGCAATAAACTTGTTGTTGACCTTTTCAGCTCTGCCAAAATGATGGATTACCAATACATGAAAACTCCTCAGCTACCACTCAATCACGAGTATAGAAAAAGAAAAGTAGAAAGCTCTCGTGACATCTTTTGACTGTGCGTCTTTTGTAGAATGGGGTATAAAATGGAAAATGGTCAAGAAGTTTTAAAAAATAGACATCAAACAAGTAGACAAGGGATACTTTTAGTACACGGGTTTTCTCTAAAGGTCCTTTTACTTGCCACTTGGTTATTATGTACAATTTCTCCAACTACACCACAAAGTCAAAGGCGGTACAAAACACTGAGTAACTTTACATTGCATCTGAAATTTCAAGATTACTCCGATCAGGGTATATTAGTAGACAATAAACCAATCTATAGATACATAGGTCCAGTGTACAACCTTCCCAATACGACTGAGCCCATCGACCCAGATGGAGAAGACCCGAGAATCTATTGGAAAGTTGTAAGGATATCCTTCTTTCGCAATACATTTTGTATTTTGTACAGTAAAAAATAAAAATATTCAAAATCTTGGATTATGCCAAATCAAGCATTCATTCGAGTATTTTACCGCCATGTATTTTTATTATGTGATGCGTGTATTTTTTCAATTCCCAATCCCCTTAATGGCACTGGAAGCCGGATTTGATAAGAAATGGTGGAAACTTTCGTGCAGAGACGCACATTGTTCGAACAAAGGATAACTACTATTTGACTGTCTTCCGCATAGTCAATAAAAGATGTAAAATGGATACAACACAAATTCCGGTTTATTTTCAACACGGGCTGATGGGAACTGCCGCCGATTTTCTTCTCATGGATCCTGAATTTGTCCTACGTGTGTTGAACAACATTTAAAAAAAATACGTGAACGAAAACTAATTTTATAAACAAATACTTTCCATCTGAAAAATTAGTACTGCCCAAGCTCATGTGTTGTTATTTGTGATGTTTTGATGTGGTCTCTATACAGCTTTTGTTCTTGCTGAACATGGATATGACGTGTGGTTGGGGTAGGTTTACTTTTATTTTATTTTATCTTTGTATGAATGGCTGTGTTAATAATTTGAATCATAATGCATATTTTTTACTATGCAAAACCATCGGACTGTCCAGAAATTCAAGAGGTACCTTTTTTCTAAATTCTTAAAAGCATTATGCTATTACGTACTAAATACTAAACAATAGAAATATCAGGGGTTCATTTTTATTATGGTTGAGTTTTTGAAGCTTTTGATCTTTCAGAATATGAGTTGTTTCTTTTACCGATGTGAAGTTTCTTGAATGCAAAAAGTATCAAAATAACCTAGAGCAAAAGCTACAGGATTCTATAGGCGCTTTCAAGAGATAGAAAACAAGGGATTTCAGAAATGCGCCACGTTTTCACGTTTGCTGATTTTTAAATTATCTGAGTTCTGTTCATCTTGATACTGATTAAAATGTAGGTCAAAACAGCCAGAACTCGAAAAAAACTTCATGTTGTGAAAACGTGGCGGTTTTCTAAAATCCCTTGTTTTCTATTTGTTGAAAGCACCTATAGAATCGTGTAACTTGTACTCTAGTTTATTTTTCGTAGTACAATCCAATTAACCAGAAAGTCACTCAAAACAAAGGAAAACCCTGGGTTTTTCGACACTGGTCATGAGCGTTAGGCCAAATAATATTTAGAGTAACTTAAAAATAGGTGCCAAATAATATCTTAAATTCCACCTTGATTCGACAATAGTGAATTATTTCGTGACAAATCGTGGACTTACCCTTGAAAAATATGTGACGATATCCGACCGGAATGTGGTGTCATATTTTGGTGTCTTTTTGGTCCAAATTCATGCCAAAATCCAATCGACTTTCTATCGGATTCCAATTAGTTGTCATGGAATTTCCACCAAAATTCCACCAAAAAATATTCAAAATATTGAATGGTGGAATTCAGGTGACATGACACCACAGTGACACCAAAAGTAAATGTCATTTATTAGGAATTTAGACCAAAAAGACACCAAAATGATATCACATAATGTCGACTCGTATTAATTCAAGGTTTGTTAAAGAATTGTTCATTTTTGTGTTATAATTTAAAATTAGCATGAGAACAAAATCTGTTTATAGTGCTTCTCTTGTTTGGAAAAGTTGAAAAGTTTCAAAAATAAGTGGCCCTTTTTCTATAATATTTTTGAATGCTCAAATTTTTTAAAGGATACATTTAACAATAAAATTTGATTGAAGGAAACGAATATTCCATGAAACATGAATACTTACACCACAAGGATCCAAAATTTTGGGACTTTAGGTAGGTATTTGGTTTTCTTTATTATAAAACATTAAAAATTAAACAACAAAGAGTTTTGTCAATTTTACTGAAGTTTTATACTGTTTTACGGTTTTGAATCAAAAGTTACCATGAAATGGGAGATCAGGATTTACCGGTTGGTAATTTATTTTTACATTTTGATTGCAAATCTAATTTCCTTTGTAATGGTTATTATTACTTTGTATTCTTCTTCGATCTAAATATTATGCTATAAGATTATAGGTTATGCTACTCTAATATGTCGAGTTTTCATTCATTATCCTTGTTCCGGTTTTTTCTAGGCGGTAATGTTTCAATTTCTAAATTAAAACCGTACAACTAAAGTTTGAAACATTTCTAAAGTCATTTTATGGAGATGATGTAGGAAAAATTGCTAAAATTTTAACGCTACTTTTACATTCGTTTTTAAGGTGATTGGTGAGTTGAATAGACAAAAATTCTTTTATTTACAAATCTTGTTTCTAAAACGATTTTTTAACAAAATGAGGATAAAAGTAATCGTAATCGAGTTCCGTGACGTTTTTCCCTTTAAAGATTACATTCTTGAGAAGACGAAGCTGACAAATCATGTCCAACAAATTAGTTACGGTAGACTTTAAAAATATTAACTTAAATTAAATGTCATGCCATTACTTTATGACTTGTTCAACAAACCTTAAAATCCAAAAGTTGAGACTACCACATAGATCAGGTCTGGCCTTAACCATACACGAACCACGCAGAAGCGTAGGGCTCTAGGGGATAAGGGGTGCCAAAAACGGGGGAACGGCAGAAAAGAGTAAAAAAGGCACAAAAGAAATAAATTGGCAATTTTCCTAAAACAAATCTATGAAAGGGGACGCCATGTTGATTTGCATAGGTTGCCGTTGTGCTTTGGGTAGAGTTTGCGTATGGCTCTAAAATACAATTACCATCGTCAAAAACAACAGTTAGGTAAAAAGGGGTTTGCTGTACATTTTTTGGCGTTTGAACTCATTATTAATGTTTGCTTTTGTGATCTATTGCAAGGGAAGTTGGACACGGTTTGGGAACCACCATGTGAGTAAAAACAAAAGAATGAAGTTTTTATTGTTGAATCATTGGTTGATGAAATGCACCGTATATGACCATCTACTAATCCAGCTGTAAGCACTGAGCCAACTTATTTTAGTAGACCAGTACTGACAAAAGTGTTCATGTAATACTTCGTGCTTTGTTATGCAGGAAAAAGTGAAAGGAGCCAAACACCCCCTTCACTTTTTGTGTGTGTAAACGGCACGAGTATAATGCGTCGCAGAATAAAGCATTGCATATTGTACTCCCGCTTCAAATAGTAGACCAGTACTTGCTCAAGTGTTCAAGTAGTATGTAGACTTAGTAAATGGTCATATACGGTATGTATGTACTTTGTTAAATGAAATTTATTTTGCATTTATTTTTCGGTATGGCAAAATCACAGCGTGTATGTTTGTTTGAGTCTAAATCCGGAGTATAATTTCAAAATCTATACTATAATTGGTTTGGCACCAACGGCATATATGTCGAGATCTGGCTCACCTATTAGAAAATTGGCACCTTTTGCCAAACAATATGTAAGTTGCGTCATAATAATTAGTAGAATGGTAGTAAACTTGTTTCAGCGTAGTGAATGAAAAGTGGCATTTGGTTCCGCTATTTTAGAAAGATGCTCCCATAAATGGTCCCACATCACCACAAGCCCTCACACAGTTCCTCCACCTAATTGAACCTGAGTTATGTGCGGTGAAAAAGCTGGGGATAAGTGTGTGTGCGTCCGAAATATTTTTCCTGAGTGGCTTTGATAGAAATATTGTCCGAAACAAAAAAATCCTTCCAAGAATTTTCGGGCATTTGCCTAGCACAACGTCAATCAAGACGTTGGTTCACTTCCTTCAACTATTTGAAAGAGACGCTTTCCGTCAGTTTGACTACGGATTTTTCAACAACTTTAAAAAGTACAATCAAACACAACCACCTAAATACAACATTTTCCAGGTTGAAGTTTTTTCTGGAAACTACTATGGGCAGCTGGATGAACTAGTGGAAAAACTGGCAAGTTTCAATTTGAATAAGATCTGCAGAAATTTAACAAAACAAAAGTTGTACACTTTCAAAAATGAACAATTCAGTTTTTGTATACTTGCAAAATTGGACAATTCACAAGCACACTGTATAGCTACATAAAAACTAGGAAGGTTTGTTACACACAACTAATACAAACTGTTTGAAATTGTTCACATTTGCAAGTACACAAAAGCTGAATTGTTCATTCTTGAAAGTGTACAACTTTGATTTTGTTCAATTGCAGATTCGGCTCAAATTTTTAAAAATTAAAAAAATGTCTTCATCAGGGTCAGAATTGTTAAATCTTATGAACTTGATTTTTTGTCATGTCTATGATCAGGATGCGGAGCAGACAATCTCGGAACTTGGCACAAGGGAACGAAAACGCAACATATTGGTTCAAGAACTTGGACACTATGACTTTATCTTTGACGAGTCCTTTGGACTAGGAAATTTTAACAATATTATTGACTTTCTTATCTTTGACGAGTCCTATGGAAATATGACTGGAATATATCAGTAAGCGTTTTAAAATGAACTATCGGTGGTAAAAACGGGCAAAGTAGATACAATTAAATTTCGTTAATACCTTTTGCAGGGATTAACAACCTCTTATACTTACAACAGCCGTTCACGCAAGGACTTTGACATTTTCTTAACCTCGGCTAGTTCTTGACCTAAAGGACAATTTTTTTTAAAAGTGGCCATTACTACAAACTTTATTCAAATGCATACTTGTTGTTTTTTGACTCCTCAATTTTGGTAGCACGTACAGTGCGGTTTTTAAAGATAAAAATATTTTATTCATCAGTTTCTTTGTTTCATCAGTTCTGGAGTCTTGTAAAAACATTAAGTTTTTTAGCCGCTGTAAGGTGCGCAATAACAACGACACGGTGTCAGATCATCTTCAAATCCAGGTCGGCTACTTGGGTTACAGATACAATACCTGAAGTCCCACGTTTCACACATCAAGTGTCTACATGGTCCAGGACATCTCGGCCCATCCTTTCATAAGCACACATTAGATTTAAATTTTCATTATTTGCAAAACGATGTAACTGTATCATTATTGAATACAAGTAAAAACGCCCGTCAGATGACGGCAAAATTTAATGTCTGATGAATTGTATCCGATGGCTCAGAAATCCTAAACTTTTACATTGTTGAGGATCAAAACCACTAAGGAATTAATGGTTAAGAGCCAAATTTCTGGACTAATAAAATTCGGCTCCTTTCTGGAGTAATTGATGACTATTTCAGTGGCCTACAATATAAGTGGCCCCCAAAAACAAATAAAATGCCCCCACCACCAAAATTTCTCAGAAAGTCTTAAAAATGACCTCCAGGGTTCTAAAAGTCAAGTTTGGACATCGCTTGCACTATTTTTATCATTCTTTTCAATCATATCAACGAAATTGTTCATATCTGGTTATTTTGTTTACCTTTTCACTGGTTTAGAACTGAGAAGTTGCAATTTTTGGGTGACAGCTGTATGTCCCAAAGAAACTTGAGACGTTGTTGTTTCTTTACTTACTAGAAATTTTCGAATTTTAAAAAAATTAGCGATTTCCACATATTCAACATAAATGTCCTCGTTCTAAATGTTAGATATTCCAATCAAAGTATACTGCAGGGGAGGTTTGCCAGTGAAACGCCTGAAAAAGCGGCCGGCTGTTCTTAACCAGTTTCCCTTTCCATATGGCTTCGCTTTGGTCGTTAGTATTTTTATACCTTGACCTAACCTAGCCTTAAATACTGTCACAGCCGTGTGGAGAATTTCCCAGGCTGGGAAGTCAGAATTCATGTAGAACAAAAGTTTTACATTGCGCATATCTGGAACCTAACGAATAATATCGATATTTTTCCATAAAAAGATTAAAATGATGCAATATTGAAACCTTGACATGTTGCATATAACTTTCTTAAAACGTGGTGGCTAAAGTTGAACACATTAATTTGAAATACGTATCGGAGCATGATGAAAATAGTGCAAACAATGTCCAAATTTGACTTTTAGGACACTGGAGGGCGTTTGTATAACATTCTGAGTACGTTTGGTGGTAGGAGTGCGTTGTTCGTTTTGGGGGGGCCAATTCTTTCGGGACACAAAAACAGAAAATGGGGGCAAAGTTGTACGTTTTTGGGGCCCGTAAGTAATTATTCCCTATTTCAGTGCGCTAAAATTATATGTTAATGAATTACCAGAGTAATAGCCATCAAAGCTAGAACCTGACTCTGATTCTGATGCCACCGGATACGGATTTTATTAGAGGGTTGGATTACTTTTTTGCAACAGAATTCAAAAGCACATATGAATCGATGGAATTCAAATGGTAAAACCCCTTTTATATGTGAATGGGAATTTTGGAATGACGTGGTTTAGTTTCTAAATATTTCAATTTGTTTCGTATTCCTGCTCTGGGTTAAATAATGTACTATTAAGGGGGAGTTCACCTTTTGACGTCCAATATAAATGTACATAAAAATATAAGGTACACTTCACAGACCGAACGGATTTTTATGATCCATACACCAGGATTTAGGAAAAAAATGGACATTACATAATGAAACATGAGAATCCTCAACCATAGCGTCTACTAATTGTATTTTCAATTTCCCCATCCAAGAAAAGTCGTGTACACGTAATTTCCCTTGGATATTCGTTAGCAACAAACAAAAAATAAACAAAAACAAACTTTCCTCGGAGGGGGAATTGAAAATACAATTAGTAGACGTCATGGTTGAGGATTCTCATGTTTAATTATGTAATGTCCATTTTTTTCCCTAAATTCTGGTGTATGGATCATAAAACTCCGTTCAGCGGCTCGCACCTTAGATTTTTTTGTACATTTATATTGGACCACAAATGTTTTAACTCACAGCTCTTCCTTGGGTTGTAAAATTTACAGGTGTAACAAAATTGTCAATCTTGTCACAAGTTTTCTTGGCGAACCCTTGAAACTCTGTTGACCCTACTATCAGTACGAGCACCAATAGTATTTTTGAATTTAAATATATGTGCATTTTCATGGTAAATGTAAACAAAAGGAGGCACGGAACCTTTAAATAGTGGAAGTGAAACTTTCAACGTAAGGTAAGGTGTTCAGTATCACTATTGATCAGTCTAAACTGTACACTATTACAAGCAAATGACTACTATATTATTATGCATGTATGTAGGGAATATTTGGTTAAATTTCAGTCCAGATGTGGATAAGTGTTAACTTCGATATGTGTTATGTTGTGAGTAGCTATTAGCTGTCACACGACAAAATGTGTTTTGCCTAAAAGGGTTCGTGTTTCTGCTTTTATTTAATAACCTCTCATAAATAATGCATACCACTGTAATTCGTGAACACAGATGTACATTACAATAATTAGCAACTGATTTATACATGACATGAGATGAGCATTTATGCTTTTTTAGCAACAGAAACCAACATAAAAAATTCAGTCTTCCTTCGCACTTAGCAAAGGTTTGAATCGAAGGACGAAAAATGGGCTTCCCTAAGAAAATAAATTATTCGGGCGATGGTGATTTAATTAAATTCCTTCCTCAAACCAAAATATTTTGTTCTCCTGTCCTACATTTCAAAATATTTACTTTGGTCGTAGCAATGTTTTTTGTTTCCAACCTTGGATGGACACAAGTCCAATCCAAAAAACATGACAATGAGCTTCTTTACAACGAAGCTCACTTCAAAGCAAAATATACAGATTTTGAAAAGGGTGTTTTAAAAGCAATTTCATATGCCGTGAATAATATTGGTCGTATGTATAAAAGAAAAACGGGGGACGAAAATAAAATCCCGGACAGTAGAATCAAATTGACAACTGTAAGAAACAGCTAAATTAATCTTTTTGAAAAAAGGCCTGTTATTTGTTTACATAAGTACAATAACAATCATGTTAATTTTGCAGCCTGCGTCGTAGAAATTTCATAAAAAAAATAATTTAATTTTGTTCGTATATGCAGCCAGAACTGATTCGTAAGGGAGATCCTGCATTTGACGTTAGGGTTCATCGCGTCACAACGGAAGACCACTACATGCTAA
The DNA here is from genome assembly GCA_034698325.1 of Sminthurinus elegans. Taxonomy (NCBI): domain Eukaryota; kingdom Metazoa; phylum Arthropoda; class Collembola; order Symphypleona; family Katiannidae; genus Sminthurinus; species Sminthurinus elegans. Next base: position 1,492 of record JAQGBI010000166.1, on the reverse strand, counting down.
CTCTCTTTCAAATTGTGAATAGAAGATGTGACTTGGACATGAAAAATACTTCATTTCCTATTCTGTTTCAGCATGGACTAATGGGCAGTTCTGATGATTTTCTTCTTGTTGACTCCCAATACTCCTTACGTAAATTCGTATAAATAAAACTTTGAAAATAAAGGGTTTCAATGAGCTTACTGAACAACTAACACGAAATAAGAATTTTCTATCAGATCAACCAATTTTCGGCTAGACTAAAAAAAACCTTTTTGATTTTGGCGGTTCAATTGGTGATCGGCGGTACGCGGTTAAAATTACAACAGAGAGGCCAGAAATCTCCGACGACTAAAACCGCCAACCACCAAAAACCTGCATTCACTAAAACCACCAACCACTACATTATATGCAGTTTCAATGCAGTTTTAGTGGTCGGTGGATTTTGGTAATACTAAAACCACCAAAATTAGTGGTCCGCCGGATTAGTTTATATCTCTATTGTAATTTATGCAATTTTGACCGCTTACCACCAATCGAACCGCCAAATTGGAAAAGGGTTTCTGTAGTCTAGCCCAATTTTCTTACAATTATTACAGCTTTCACCTTTGCACGGCAAGGATTTGATGTCTGGTTGTCCAATTCTCGAGGTATTTTACTCCCATCATTATAATTTGCATGAAATTTTTCAAAGTTGTGGGGACTTATCGGCTCTCAAGCCGATAAGAAGTTTTAAGTCAATTTGAGGGCGCTGAATTCGAATCCGAGCGGATAACATGGACTTGTCAATCCTAAGTTTGTCAAAATGGACAAAAAAACAACCATTTTTGTGTGGGTTTGTAGCTCAGTGTCATGTATGACTATTGCGCGTTCTGTGTTGATCTTGCTGTCGTACATGTCGGACTTAATCAGACCTTTGTTTACATACATTTCGTTTTAATATCGTGATGAAAATTATTTTTCCAACTGATGAAGTAGTTATCTTCGGATTCTAAGCAGCAAACGCGCCGCGGGGATAAGTTCGCTCAAAGCGCGCACTTGTTTGAGTCAAAAGTTTCATTGCAGGCCGTATGTATGTCCGGAAACCAAAAAAATACAAAATAAATGCGCAAATGACAAACTATCTTGACAAACTGTTGACAACACGGTTCTCCTGATTTGTTTTTTCTTGAAAATTCTTTCCCTTATTTTTGAAAGGGAATGAGTACTCAAAAGGTCATGTGTATCTCAACGTCAACGACCCAAGATACTGGAATTTTAGGTAGGACAAATCCATTCTCATTTTTATAATATTATTTGCACTTATAGATTTTCTATTAATTGTCGTTACGTCATCCTTCATTTACACTGAAGAAAATTTTCCGGCTTTGAAGAGTAAAATTTTACTCTTCAAGAGTGCGTGGGTGTCCAAGTTCGACGTAGAGTAAAACGTTACACTTTCAAAGAGTAAAATCTCTTAAAGCTTCAAAGAGTAAAATTCTGAGGGAGGCGTGGCTTAATTTTACTCTTTGAAGAT
>JAQGBI010000165.1:0-25561 GCA_034698325.1 Sminthurinus elegans | reverse complement strand
ACATGATCAGTAAACTATTTTTCATTATTGAGATATGAGAATAATAACTTTCAAAAGTATTAAGCCCTATCCACATAACTAGCTAATATATTTTATACAGTGTTTAACAAATAAACATGTTCTGTAAACATAATATATACATACACCAATAATTATCTAATTCATTATCGTTTGTTTTTATTTTTTAGTGTTGGAAATGTAACAGGAAGGTAAGAACAGTATATATACATATGATTTTCGTTGTGTTAATCTTTGTTCATATTTGGAATATGTGGTTTTGCAGTGTACATAATATGTAGACTAGAGTTGTTAATCTGATAATTTTTCTATAAATAGTAACGCCGTTAATGTATTTTTGGGCATCGGAATCGCATGGACACTCGCTGCCGTTTATCATAGGTTTATCAAAGGTAAATAAACTTTTAAAATGTTAGATTTTTTTTAGTTTTACTGTAAAATGTCATGATGTCATTACGTTATAATATAGTGTACATTTTACAAATTAATAATAAATAATAATTACGTTTTCATTAGCCGAGGGTACCTGCGTCGTGCTGTACAAAGGGTACAAGTGTGGTCAGTTCAATGTAATACCGGGAAGGTAAATTTTTCTATAAAATTTAAAACGAATTTCATCAAATACATTGTGTGACTTGGACATTATTCAAATGTTTTGTGTTCATTTTTTTCCAGTTTGGCTTTCTCCGTAACACTTTTCTGCTCAGTAGCTGTTTTAGCCATTATTATTATGCTCATGAGAAGACATAAAAAAATTGGTGGAGAGTTGGGTGGGCCCCGGCGTGCCAAGATTTTTACATCTTGTCTCTTCGTCTGTTTATGGCTCTTTTATGTTATCATGTCAAGTCTTGAAGCATACAAGGTTATTCCAGGTTTCTAAACTACTTTTACTTGAAGGGAGAAAAGGAAAGAAGGAAAACAGAAGACAAAATAACAAATTTATAGAAGAGTATAATATAATAGTATGTCGTCCTCTCGTTACAACAAAAACAAAACGTTATTTATTCGGAAACGTTTACGTAAAAATGTAAGCTTACTATATATACTTATATTCTACTCTAATAATATTATACTACTACTTATCATTATTTAAATTTGGAATTGTACTTGTTTACAACGTTGTACACAATACACATTACATTACACATACTGTACCGTCACAATTACTTTTCATTATAATAATATTGACGTCTATAGTTCACGTTGTTCAATGTTACATTACGTTTTACAAATATTTTACTCTATAGTATATATATATACGTATATATTATACTGTTACAGACATATACATTCATTTTGTACGTACGGTAAAAAATGTTTTTATTTGACCAAGTCATATAGCAGTACTGTTACTCTCTTTACAATAGTAGTGTGGCATATAAATATCTATATTATACATTTAGATATATTATATTGAAACAATAAACTGAGACAAAGAAGATCAATATTGTCAAAACATATAATATACAAAAATTTGACAAAAGTTTAAAAAAATATAAATATAAAAATAAAACGATGGAGGGCTATATTAAACATATATGTACATAACGTGGTTTGTGTATGAGTGTATATATATACATATATATATATGTATTATGTATTTAGGTATGTTTACATATTATATATATACACACACAACGCAAAAACATACATGTGATTTTGAATATTTTGAATTTCTTTGTGTTTGTTTTTTTTCCCTTTTAGATTTTCCACATTATTATGAGATTGCAAATGTAACTTTTGTCTACCAGGAATGAAAATAATAATTTTTAATTGGAATACATATTATATTAATATATTAGATATATGAATAGATGCATATAGAGATACATATGCATATACATAAAATATATATCATTATTATTTATTACATATTATATGACATGACAAAAAAAAAATTGTATAAAATTCAATAACAAATAATTATATATAATATACAAATCTATACAACAAAAATATGTTACATTTATATAATATATAATATATGTATATCTACATATATACCGTACATTATTTATTCTTATGTATTTTAGCTAGGCTGAGCCTATACATAATTAAAGCCTAGAGAGAAAGCGAGAGAGAGAAAGTTACTATCAAATGTACATTTATGTACACATACATATTATGATGTAAGAGTTTTATTATGTATGTACTATATGTACGTATTAAAAATATGGATGTATCTAATATTATATAATGTGTATTATAATTGACTCTTAAGATATTGAATACCAAAAATATAGATAAGTTACTTGTATTATAGATTATAAACTATAATATATATTATGTTATCATTGTTATAGAAAGTAAGCTAAATATATACATATATATAATATACATACTATATACCTACCAAAAGTCAGTCAGTCCTCCTCCTCCTTTCGGAGAAGAAATATATAAATAATAATAATAATATTCATAACATAGTAATAATAACGGAAAATACAAATATACACATCAAAGTACAGCTGCTGATTATATTATATATATATATATATATATATGTATATAGGAATGACAAAGATAAAGACAAAAAAGAGAGAGAGTGGTGTACGAGCTGATATATTAATTTTTAAAACACATATATTTATTATGTATATGTATATATATATATATATTAATTGTTATTGTAATGATGAAAACTTTGTACTTACTACATCCATCATATTAAAATGATCTTGCTACTTGCTATATCTATATTATATAAATATTACATGAATGACTTGTGGACTATGTATATATATATGAAAAAATATCATATACATTATATACAATATATACATATACTTATATACTACGTCAAAAAAGTGTTTGACTTTGTTTTAATTCCAATTTACAATCAAAACCTATACTCATTTATTATTACTATATATCTCTATTATTATTTATTGTTGTTATTATATTATATATTACATTATATTTAATTATAACTATTATTATTAATATGTAACAAGTACATATAATATTTGTATATCAGGTTAATTTTTCCTCAGAAGAAACAAAAGCATCTATTTACCACATAAATTATTTTAATCCAGCCTCAATAATATATTGTACATAATGTATGTATTAAATTTGTTATTATGTGTACACATATATAACATATATATATATGTATAATTAGTAGTATTTTCAGTACTTTAAGGATGAAACCATATGCAGATTTGGGAAACAGTGTGGTCGCTTTCATAATATATTATTATTTATTATATATGTACACATATTATATGGCGACTAAAACACGAAATTAAATTGTTTTAAGTTTTAACTGCGACTTTGTTTGATAATTTAGGAAATTGGATTCAAATACAATAATAATTATTATTAGTATTATTATAACTTCTTGTAGAAAAACTCAAAATATACTATGTTTGGCAAAAAAAAAGAAGCCCATTTAGACGAAAAATAATTATTGCAGAAATATATATGTTTATATTCCTATGTATACATATATATATGTAGGCAATGACTTGTAAGAAAAATTTAAATGCTCATTAAAATCGGGAAGAACTGAGCTATATTCAACTGTGTATTATTATGGCATATTTTGTGAAAATGCAAAATTTGTTCAACCTACAACTTTTGGTTATGCCGTCTTCTATAATATATATCTATAATAGCTTTACAATGACCCCCCCACCTAAACCCCCAATTGTCAGAAATTAAAATTGGTCTCTAAATAAGTCTATAATGTATATTATTCTTATTATATTTTATGATTTTCAATAATATGAGTTACAAAACTATGACCTGAAAATATATAATCCGTTGATTTATAATTTAAAGTTTATTCGTGTGGGCATTAAAAATGAAACTATAAAAAAATATATATATTATTGTAATGTCTAAGCATACACGTGTTATGTATTCATATGCCTCTCTCTCTCCATTGTTATATACTATTTACTATTTCTAAATAACAAAATAATTTATCCCAGCAACATGCATATAATGCTATAATATAGTTTACTACAAAATACATATATACATGTACATATATATTAGAAATTTAATTTTTGACAGATCTGTAAAAGAAAAAAAAAGGTAAAATATTATATACATACAACTATCTCTATAAATTCACAGACACAGTTTGTCTGATTTTTTTTTGTTCTTTTGTTCAGTTATACAAAATGTATTATGTATTATTTGAAAAGAGAAACATCATGATGATTAGTGTAAAAATATATCACTAAATATCATCAGCATGTACTACTGGTATTGGCAAAAAAGCATTTAGTGGAATTATATATTGTACTCGTGATATATTATATGGAAAAAATATAAACCGTGCACATTGATGATGTATTTATATACAAAAAAAAAACGACTTGTTTTCGTCAAATTTTGATTTTGCTAAAATTATTATTACTTCATATATTATTTTTCTGCATAAGTATTTATGTATATATATATGAATATTATATAGAGTGCATAGTATTTGCTTTCTCCACTTTCTCTTTTCCTTTGCACACTTTCATTTTTGCTTTCTCTATTCTTTTACTTTGCATTTTGATTTTTGCTTTCTCCACTTTGTTTTACTTTGCACTTTGATTTTTGCTTTCTCCACTTTGTTTTACTTTGCACTTTGATTTTTGCTTTCTCCACTTTCTTTTACTTTGCACTTTGATTTTTGCAAAAAACGCATTAGCAAACAAATTGTGCGTATCAAATTTTACATTTACAAAAAATGTAAAAGCTATGTAAGCTTACATTTTTTGTAAATGTAAAATTTTGTAAAATGTAACCTTTATCGGATGTGACCCATCACTCGAGCTACATTTCAACCCAAAAACGTAAGGTAAAAGTCTACATTTACATCAAAATGTAAGCTTATATAGATTTATTCGTTCCATCGGGTTCCCACCTATCTATGAAACACATTATGTAAATAGTAAATATACTACATAATGTACTGCATAACGCATAACGCACGTGGAATAAAAATCAAGATGGCGGAGTTGTACAAAACGTTTTTTAACATTAAAGTCTTTGTCTCAATCTAGTTATACTTGCATTTACTTTTACTTTTTTAGAATTGTGTATATTGTATATCTAAATAAAAGTACTTTTAGTATTCATATTCCAGTTTTATCAAAATTGTAGTACATGACCTACATAATATAGTAATATGTACAATGTACTTGTGTATACACTTAAACCTGCAGTTTGAAAAACATGAAAATTGTCCTAGGCCTCATATGAGCATTCTGAATTAAAAGTAGGCCGAAATATATATATAACACTTTGATCATCAATCATTACGCAGGTCATGGGTTTACTTACATGGAGAGTTTTGTATTTTAGAGTTGAGTTGAGTATGGCATTTTTTATTGGTAAATTTTTTTCCTCCACTATTCTACACTTTATAAAATGATATTTTTACACATTTTCCACCCTTTGAAAGTATACATATGTAGCAGATATTTCAATCAAAGGCAAAGATTGGATTGTGTCCACATATCTCTCCTCCATAAGTATACATGGATATTACGCATTTTTTTCAAATACATATAGTTGGAGTAGAGATAAAATTTCAAAGCTTTTGTTTTTGATCAAAGTACAGAAAATATTCATGATGATGATGTATTTTACTTACTTGTATGTCGGAGGATTTGGACTTGCTATTATGTACATACGTATGTGGACGGATTACAAAAGTCTGCTGGAAGGGGAACTATTTCTTGTAAAGCTCCGCATTCAGAAAAAAGAAAAAAGGGTCATTTAATCACGGATGAGTATAATATAGAGAAACAAAGTCTTTGGGAGAAAATTCTGGGATTAGGAAAAATTTAGCCTGTAGCTAGCCCTATGCAAAAAGCACCGCAGATATTCAAGTTTTTGGTTTTTGGCTTTCTGAAATCTTGCGAACCACTCCGTGCATCTTGTAAAACAGTACAGGAAAGTTTGTAAAAAGGCCTGTACATAATGGCCGAACGTCTAATTTTTATCCATAATATATTATATAAAAAAATATTTAGTTCTGTTGTCTTTTATTAAACAAGGGTTTGTTTAAACTGATAGTATTAGAAGAGAACTTGTGATTTTTAAGTAGTTGTAAATTATTAAATTTACAAATAATTTTGTTTAAAAAGTTGTATAATTTTTGTGTGTGTACTTAGGATTTATAGGACAAGTCGTGTTTTTTGGAAGATGTGTAAAATATTATATACTTTTAACAATTTTGCTTTCAAAGTATATATATAAGGTGTGTATTTGAGTGTACACACAATTAAGTACTATAGATTTAATCTACTTAAATCATTTTCAAATAGTATTTACAACAATAATTATTATTAAATACAAGATATAAACATAAAAGTCATAAAAATATATATATAATTTAATTCCATTAGACATATTAGAATAGGTGGCAGTGAATTAATATAACTACTTAAATAAATAATCATGTTGATACATTGAGAGTACAATAAACAATATATAAGAAATATTATTTTATAAAAATTAAAAATAAATAAAGATTCTTTCAACCCTCTCACTATTATAAATATAGGTTTTAATTGATTGATTACATAAAAAATATTACTCCAGACATCAGAATCAAACTATATAAAATGAACTATCATCGTAATCATAAAAGTAGCTGTTTATTTGACGGTCATGGTCGGGTGTCATGACCTATCCAAACATCATCATCATAGATATCTTCAATCAGTTGTAAGTCAATACTATTTACATAATTTCTAAAATTACTTTTACTAACTTTGTTAATACTATAATCAACATCATAATATTGTGCTATTGTTGTTGTTTTTGTTGTGTTATCAATTTTATCAAAGCTATCTTTTGTTTTACGCTCAATAACTATAAGTTTGTATGTATATTATGCATAATATTATATTATAGAGTATTCAGTATAATATTTATACTGTTATTATTATTTTGAATAACACTGTAGATAAAATTTTGGATACATTTTTGAGATTCAATATAATAATTGAATTTATGTATATAGGGTTCCTCTTTCCTCCCGCAAGCATATCATTGCCATGGTTATGCATAGTTAAAGGAGACCACAGTTAGATTAACTTTGTCGGTTTTAGTTAGCAATAATTCTCACATCTGACTTTTCAGTTTAGTTTGCATTTCATTTGGTGTATTCGATATTTGATATGCCCGTAAAATATAGCAAATAATGTGTTTTTGATTTTTGAACTTTGAACCATAAAATCTCATAAAATTTAATTATAATGTGATATGATAGAGCATTTAGCATGTGGTCATTGCATTGGTCATGTATAATATGTAAGTATGAATAGTAGTGTGTATATTTAGTTTGTAGAGTGTAGAGTGTGTATTGTGCACAAACTCAGTTAAAAAATACCATAGAATGAGTGCATTGAGTAATAGTTCGGATTGCAACACTAATTGTGTTGGGACAAGCAATGTACAAGACAATTTAAAAGATGAAATCATCATTAAGAAAGGATCTTATTCAAGTAACATTTTATTTCCTGTACTAACTGCTCATAGCACTACTACTACTACTACTGAAACCTGTACAAAGACTAATAAAAAGAATAATGTATCATCTTGTATTCCAAAAAAACCATCATCAAAAATTATAAATAAAGTAGAATCTAAATTTTCTTCAAGATCTTCAAATATTAATATTATTAATAATAAACATCAATCACAATCAAGAAATTGTTTGGATAATAATAATAAGAAGAAGAATAGTGTATTGTATCCACCAAAATCCTGTACAAAAGATAATTCTGGAAATTTAGGACAGAATTTCATGTATTCTACTATGGTATATCATTTTGAGGAAGATATTTTACCTGAAAAAGTTCCATCATTTTTTAACAGGATATTAGCACCACCGACTGCATTTGGTATATTATATATATGTAACTCATATTTTACAGTAGAGAATTGTCAGAACTTAAACAAACTTTAGAGAAACTTTTATATATATACAGCATAATATATCCTTAATTTGTAATTATTGTGTTATAATATTTTTATATCTAAGTATTTACAAATTTATATTTTTGCTAACATATTATTATTTTATTATTAAGTACTATGTATATGACATATGAGTTTTTAATGCAATAATAATCTATAGGAAATCATGTATATATATATAGATATATGAACTAAACTTGATTTGTGTTTTTTCTTCTTTTTTTTTTCTTTTAAAACTTATTCTAGCAGATGACAGTCGAAGGAAGATTAAAGAAGCTGATTTTTTCGGAATAGACCAAAGAATAGAAGAAAGTCCTATAGAAGGAAATAGTTTGACAACAATCAAATCATTATCAGTAGAAAATTCTATCGATAATCATATTTATAATCAATTCTATCAACAACAAGACCAACATTTCCCATTAACTACTAGTGGAAGAAATTTAAATATTTTTTCTCCTACATCTACAACGCACAGTTCCAATTTTTCCAGTTTTTTACATCCAGAAGAATTTTCTTATCCATCGTTTGACTTCATGATGAAACAACCAGATAAAATGAAACGAGTACGTAGTGATACAGACAATAATAATACAGGCTATTCCGCAACGGATGAATCAGAAACAGATGAAGAGATGAGAGTAATTCATCATTTACATCATAATAATAAGAGATCAAGGGATGTTTCACCTGTAAAAAGTACTCAAAAAATTACAGATTTTAGTAAATTATCTAATGGAGATTGTCAAGCTTTGACATCAAACTCTTCTATTCAAGCACCTGAGCTTAGTCAGAATCAATATCGTGATTTTGGCTCTACTACTTCAACTACTACTATAACAACAGAACCAAGCTCTTCACTGTCTTCCGAAAATTACCATTCAACTTCCGTTATCAGCACAACTACAGGTCATGAATATCCAGGCTTGGATACTTCACATCATTTAAGTGATAAAAAAATAATGATGTTTGAAACCAAGGACAATGATGATGAAGAGGATACTTATAATTTACCAGCAGAATGTTTTTTGAGTCCGAATGGAAATGTTATATTTACTCAAAATAGTAGCAGTGATGATACACACTTTAATCCACAACCTATTCCAGTTCCAGAAATTCAAAACTTTACAAGGTAAAAATCAACAATTAAAATTTATAACATGTCTATATTGTATAATCCATATATATATTATATACCTATAGATGCATGCCTATTATAATGTCGAGTGAGATCTGTAGACAAATGCAACATGTTATAAGTATTTATTTGTCCGGATACTACTAGTCCCACTACACTATTTAGATATTTTATAGATATTAGAAAAAAAAGAACACACAAAAAAGGCTCATCTGTGAAATTAAAGTATTTACAATATTAAGTATGCTATCCTTGGCGAACTTTTTGCGAATATTTTTAATTAAGTACATACATATAGATGGCTCAAGTTGTATACGTGCGAATTTTTTTTGTATGTATGTGAGCACGTGTGTTTTCATTCATTTCAAAGCATTTGCAAAAAAAAAAAAAGAGAATAAGTCATTAATTTTTTATTAGAACAATATTTCATATTTTATTATATATTTAATATTTATAGTATACATTATACATATTTTGCTAATTTCAGTGGCATACCTTATTTTTTTGTGTTCAATTTCTATATATAACAATTATTATAATCATTATTATTAGTAACACTGTGTGTGGTATAAGATATAAGTACATGTTATTGTGTTTTTCAAGTACACAATACGTATTTTACACAACATAAAGCAATATAATAATATGAAATAAAAGAATTGCATTTTGAAAAATCCATAAAAGCAGCAATGCTGTGACATCTCACGTATTACTTAAATGTAAGTAACAATTAATAATAGCAAAAGTATAATTCGATTGTAAAAAGTACAAGAACATGACGCCTTGTGTTGTAAAAGAGAAGGTCCTTTGCCAAAGCATAATATAGGAAGGCATGTTAAAAGTATAACATAATATTGGAAAACTAGACTTGTCAAAAATGTATTTTAGTATTGTAAGTTTAAAATATTTTTCAAAAATATTACTAAAAAATTATTATTATTTGTTTTAATTATTATTTTTTTACCTTTTTCTTTTTCCACCATAATATATAGGGCTCAAGAATATACATGTGTTCAAATGACAGGAGTAGTTGAAGAAGGAATATCATCCTCATCGTCATTATCATCAGTCACTGTAGCTAGTACTACATTACAAGGAGTTAGAATCACAGGAGGTGCACGCTCCGTCCAAAGGTTCAAAGGTGAGTTTTGGCTTGAACAAAAAAAATATAACTTCATTATTATACAATGATACTCAATATGTATAATCCATACACACACATAATGAGTTTAATTTTACTTCAGTAGTTACTTAATTATTATTAAAATTGATTTAAAATCCATATTCTTTTTTCTTTTTAAACATTAGGACCAAGAGTACCAACAGCTTGCAAGAGATCACCAGTAAAGAAGCATCATGCATCATATAGTTATACAATGATCAAGTCAGTTAAAAATCCAAAACAAATTGCTACCTCAATGGGAAAGGATGTTAATGAGACGGATGAAGATGATGAAGAGGATTCTGAATTTGATGGGAATGCTGATGATACAACAATACGTTTAAAACTTTCTGGAGATGAAGCCATTGAAGATGATGCTTCAACTTCAACAGACATTACATTACCGAATATCATTCGATCAATAGTTCCACCAATTAGACCATCATACTTTCCAAATGTAAATCATATAATATATAATAGTAAAAAAAACTTTTACGTTTAAAATTTTACATGAATATATTTTAACCGTTTATTTTAAAAAATATACATAATATGTGTTTTAATTAAATGACATATAATAGTTAATTTTATTCTTTTTATTTTTCAATGTATCTGTTATATATTATAGGTTCCCCCCTACATTAATTTTTGTTTACATGACGAAAAATCTGAATCCTTGCCCGCAGAGATTAGAAAACATTTAAAATGGCGAATGAGTACCATTACTCCAGTAGTAATTAGAAAAACAGTAGGCAATTCTGGTAAGTTTTCACAATTTATTTGATTTATTATATATTTATATGTATAATTTTCTTATCACTTTTTGTATTGTGTATCATAGCCATTGTCATGTATTTTACAAAATTTGTAATACTCAGTTTACATTATTATTATTATTGTATACTTTATGCACATTTTCAGGATTTCGATTATTAAAAAACACTATTGCTTGGGGTGGACAGTGGGGTAAACACATGAAGGCAACAATGTTTCGCTCATCGGTGAAAGACTTTCAAAAGCTCAATCACTTACCAGGAACATTTCAAATTGGACGAAAAGATAGACTTTGGAAAAATATTTATAGATTTATGTTAAAATATGGTAAAGCACAATTTGGCTTTCTTCCACGAACATACATTCTTCCTCATGATATGAAACAATTAAAACATGCATTTGAAAGTGGTGAAAGTACATGGATAGTTAAGCCGGTAAGTTAATTTTTTTTTTATTATTTTTGGATACACTACTACAATAATTGAACTGTTTTTTTTTTTAAAGAATATTTATTGATTGTAAATTGATTGTCGTTTTTTTTTTTCAAAATTGTATTTTCTTATAGCCTGCTGGAGCCCGCGGCACCGGCATCAGAGTTATTAATAAATGGGGACAAGTCCCAAAGAAAAGACCAATGATTGTTCAATCATATATAACAAAACCATTGCTAATAAATGACAGGAAATTTGACTTACGGCTATATGTTTTAGTCACAAGTTTTCATCCTTTGAAAGTTTATTTATATGACGACGGATTAGTTCGATTTGCTCCTATTAAGTATTCACATGATTCAAAACGAGTTGGAGATCGATTTATGCATCTAACCAATTATTCGGTATATTATAATATTATTATGATAATACTCTTCTTGATTATAATTGAATGAATTTCCTAATCTTTTGTTTGTTTTTTTTACTTTTTATAAAGTTTTCCGTGATTGTATTTGCTAATGAATTTGTTTTTTCTCATTTCTATAATCAAAAAAATATAGATAAATAAGAACTGTGACTTGTACACACAAAATGAAGATGCAAATAGTGCTAAAGGGCACAAATGGTACTTACCTTATCCATTTAAAATCATAATAATTATTATTTATAAATCAAAATAATGTAGAGTCATTTATATGGATAATATTTTTTCAAATTAACTATGGAAAAATAGTAAAATAATGAATTCCTTGCTAATATTATTATATTATGTTTGTAGGACTTTAAAAACTCTCTGGAGATATTTAAGAGCACAAGGAACAGAAACAACAAGCGTAATGAAACGTATTGAGGATATTGTAATCAAAACATTGATCTCAGCAGAAGAATGTATTACTTCATCTTGTGGTCAAATGAATAATAGATACAATGGTTATGAACTATTTGGATTTGATATTATACTTGATGAAAACTTTAAACCGTGGCTACTTGAAGTAAATATCAGCCCGTCCCTTCATTCATCATCACCGTTAGATTTAGCAGTCAAAGGTAACCTCAAAAATAAAATGTCTGTTTTTCCATTGTTTAGAGTTTTTTTTCTTTAAATTTGTTGTTAAAAATTAAAACCATTGTCATTACTTTTTTTGTTTGTTTTGAAGGTCAATTAGTTAAAGAGGTTTTCAACATTGTTGGTTATCATCTACCACCTGCTTCACTACCAACTAAACAAGCCAAGAATATATTTATAGAGAGATTAGACAAAGATTTGGAACTAGATAAGCCTACATTTGATAAAAGAATCTACACGACCGTTACAACGAAAGAAGAAAAAACAAAGCAGCAAATGTTCAAAGCAAAATGTGATGATAGAGTACAGGTTAGTTTTATTTTATCTGTAATTTTGTCATATAAATTATAGCTTAATATATTATATTTATTGTATAATATTTACCCCATGTACTTACAGTTTTTTACAAAAAGAAAAAATGAAATGTGATTCCTATGATTATGATTTTTATTTATGTGAAAAATATAGAATTTTCAAAGTATACCAAGGTGGTACAAATTAATGAAATTGATTTTTTTTTTGTGTGTGTGAATAATTCGTTTAGTATGTAGACAGTATATTGGATTCTCTTACGTCAGATGACATTCGTCAATTAATTATAGCGGAAGATGAACTTAGTCAATGTAGTGGATTTAATCGAATCTTTCCTACACGGAATACGCACGCATATTTCGCATTTTTTGAGGTATTTTGAATAATTCACATAATATTATATATTACAGTAATGCGTATAATATTGTACATAAGGTATAAGAAGTTGATTATTTCTTAGGATTGAAAAAAGTATCTTTTATTTGATTGTTTTAAAAAAAACATTTTAGGGTTCACCTCGGTATTATAATATGCTGATGGATGCATGGGAAAATAAATATGAAGAAAATAGAGCACCTGCTATTCGGCGTTTACAAGAACTTTGTCGAAGGAAAATTCATCTTATTTCAGCCCCTACACCAGCAGCTACAAATTTGGTATGGAAGTTTTCTTTTGTTCATTTTTGCTCTTTTAAGAATTCAATAACAAATTATAAATTATATGCCCAAGCAAGTACGCATGCATAATAATAATCCATAATTTATGATGCATTAAGTGTTATAATCAGTGATGGTCAGTCTCAAGCAAAGTATTATGTACATTTTTATACCTTATATGAGTTTTTTTTTACTCAATATAAGAATGAAGAATAAGTACTAAATATTAATATTTTTAAATGGTAGTGTTAACAAAACTAAGTTAGTTTACATATTTCATAATATTATATCATATATATACATATGTGTGAAAGCATCAACAAAAAAAATGATTAATGACAATCTATGTGTATATTTCTGTATATTACCTCTCCTCTATGTATATATTATATGTATATATATAAACTCCGAATAATTAGGGCAAGGTAGTTTCCATCATTGCTCATGATGCAGTAACCAGAATCAAGGATTGTAAGTTGGATTAAGAGTGATTCCATCTTCTCTTTCAATTACGTTTACATGATTCGAAAAGCATAATAATAAAATATTAATTGTTCAATGTAGATTTTTTTAGAAATCAAAATTGATCATTAGAAGTTGTTAGAACAAAACAGAGAGAAATAGAGAGTAGACCGTTGACAAAATAGACTTGTTATTTGGTATGTATTTTTCTTCCTCATCATATCGTACGGCGTAAAAATATGTAAGTTGTTTAAAAAGTAAGTACATGAGCAGTTTTCCATGTACATGTTTCCGTGTAATTTTTGAATATAATGTAATATTTTAGTTACATGGTGTAAATTATTATAGTTTTTTGAGAGTAATATTAATTGATAATTAAATACATATAGTGGTAAATTGAAACTCATATTAGAATATAAACAATATGTTATAGTTATTTTTGATTTTTAGGTCTCCATTCAATAGCAATAATATATAGTATGAAATCTGAAGTAAACTATTAAAATAGTTGCGTTTGAAAGTCCATAAAAAAAATATATATTGCGTTTACCTAGTTTTATACTTTATTTATGATTTGAGAAAAGCTTAATGTTAGTATAATGTATAATAATTAATATATTGGGTGTATAGTATGACATAGTAGGTCGCAACAAAGATTTCATATAATATGTAATAGAATTTGTAGTACAACATAATATTTTACGTTTTATATATTAGTTTTAGTTTATAAATGTCGTAAAACACTTGTATAATATATTCTATTCTATTCAAAATATTACATTTTATTACGCCCTGTACTACATACTACTATAGTGTACCCTGTTTTAGAATTTAAGTATAGTACCTTGATAGTACAAATAATTTGTTTTTGTTTCATTGGGTTTTTTTATAGCATATTATAAAGTATTCAATGGTGTAATAGGCTTAACAAACAGCAAAGTTCAAAACGTATGTGTGTGTAAAACTAGAATTCTCAATGTGTGTAATTCCATTTTCAATACTGCTGGAGTCAAACACTATAATAGAGATATGTAATTATGGCCCTGTATCTGAAGGTGTCGTTCTTGATGAACTAAATTTATGTTGTTAAATTTATGTTATGCAATAATATATTGTACATGATAAATGATAAACTATAGACTGAATGCTGCATGAGCAATTTTATTAGTCTAATTTTTTCGGTTCTTCTAAACATTTTGTCATTATAGGATTGATATGGGTAAAATTTTAATTGGCAATGTTCTAAACAGAAATTTCTGTTTTTAGTTTTTTTTATATTTATCGTAATAGAAAATTGTTATTATTATTAAATTTAATTTTGACTAATTTCATTTCATATTATTACATGTTATAATAATATAATTTTACATTATTAATGTATGTTTTAGTACATGTACTAGAGAAAAGAATGAAAGTAAATTTGTAAAGTTCTTTTAGAGACTGTGTAGAGATGGTCAGCTTTACTAGTATTTGGTACAAACGAATAATTCTATTCTTTTTCCTTTTTATTTTTCAAAAACACATCAGACCTCCGACAACCAGGAGGAGACGACTGAAGTGGTCCAAGGAGAGAAAAATCTAGATCTATCATCTGAATCATCTGAAGCAAGTGTTCCAAATAATACTGCTATTGTAAGAGGATGCTTGTTTTTTGTTTTTATTAAACCATTATTATAAATAATTATTGTTTCTTTTTGTGATTAAACTTGATTAAACGTTGTTAATTTTTTTTCCATTTACTATTGAAATTTCAGTGTAGTACACCGGGAATGGATTACAGTTCTTGTACTCCCATGAGTGCGCACAATCAAAACCAACTGCATTTTCTACCGAACCAAATTGGAGATAGTTTTCAATATCAAAATGGAGATAGTTTTCAATATGAACATGGAGATATTCAGCAAACAAAATTTAACAAAAATTCGGAATATTATCACAATGATTTTAGTAACTCTACAAACTCTACAGCTAAAATTGTTCAAGAAGGACATTCACCAAGACTAATACAGCCTCAACAATTAGACTTTCATTCTTCTCATCCTCTTCCTAATAATTCAATTGGTGTAAAAGAAAATGAGGAGAATCGAATTAATAGTAATCTTATAAATAATAGTAACGCTGTTGGTAATAATAACAATTCCAATTCTAATACTCCCGTCAATGAATACAACAAGATTAGCCTTTGCTTTTAGAGCTGCTCGGCACTTTTTTCTTAACATAGAATGACCATGATGTCATTTAAAGCTATAATAATAATAATAAATAATATATAATATATATAATATATTATAAAATATCCGAAAAACGAAAAGCGAACGCGTGTAATATAATGTTTCTACTACAACCGTGTAATGCGACACTTACATATTATATATATTATTATAATGGAAAATTATTTTAAGGTCTTGTATAACAATTATAAAGACGATCTAAGGAGGAAGGACAAAATAGTTCGTGGACGATTAAAATGTAATATAATAATATAATACTAATATATAAAATATATATACATGTATGTGTATTTTATTATTTTTGTTTGCTTTTCTCATTATAAGGAATCAAAATAATATTGTAAAAATGAAATACGTGTAAACAGAAACAAGACAAAAAAAGTATTGTGTATTGTGATTGATGTGTATGTGTGTGTGTGAGACTGTGTTTTCCGAGTTTTGATCATGAATCGTGTTTATTAAATCTTTTGTTTGTTTGTTTTTTTTTTGTTTTTTTGGATTATAATTTTTCTATAAAAAAAAAACGGGAATGGAATGGAGAGTACGAAACAAGATATTATAGGAACTTTCACTTTTCTTGTAATGTCGCTGAATTGTCCTAAGCAATAAAATAATTACATATTTTTTATCTTAGAAAAAATTCGTACAACCATCTCTCTTTGTAAAGTACTATATAAAATATTATGAATATAGTATTATGTCATTACACAAATATGTATGAATGTGTACAGGTATGTCTATATGAATAGGATATGATGGTCAATGATCAAGTTATATTTGAGTTATTTACTATTAATATAAGATCTACTATATCTCTAGGTTATGTATATGAAACAAATATAAAGAATAATATACATAATATGATCGTGTTAATTGAATTGTCTTTCGTAAAAAAAATATTAAAAATACATAATATAATAGAAATACGATAAACTCTCAACATCTTCCAACAAAATATACATAAAACCAAAATCTAAAAAACGTAATGATGATTTTTAATAATAATAATAGTAATGCTAAGTGAATATATGATTGGCAAGAAAAATAAAACCGTGAACATATTTTCTATGCGAAATTAGAAAGTGATACA
Organism: Sminthurinus elegans; assembly: GCA_034698325.1. Lineage (NCBI taxonomy): Eukaryota > Metazoa > Arthropoda > Collembola > Symphypleona > Katiannidae > Sminthurinus > Sminthurinus elegans. Next base: position 8,286 of record JAQGBI010000165.1, on the reverse strand, counting down.
ACACACATGAAATAGTCAGTGACCTATCTTACTTGCAGTAGATTTTCATCATATCATATTATGCCAAGGACGAAAACATTTAGAACGGCATATTTTGGAGTATTCAAACATGTGAAAAATCAGTCAGTAGTTATTTAATTTTAAATCATTTCGAATAATATATTATTGCGGCACATAAATTGTACTCATAAATGATATACGCGAGCTTCTCATTGCATAAAGTTTTACAAAATATTAGTGTTTAGGCTATAGTAATAGCTGATATTTTAAGGTTTATTATATTTTTGTTTTACAGCATCATGCATATAATATATAAATAATGTATAAATATTTGGGCTTTCTCGTTGACTTAAAGTGTACCATGTAAAACAACAACAAAAATACCGTTGTACACAGAGATTTTTTTTTTCTTTACCACTGAATAAGCATCTTATATACATGAGTATGTAGATACATGAAATGGTAGTAAACTTAAAAGAGACACAATATTGTACAAAATAGTTTGGTATTAGTACTTAATGAACCACAGGGATATATCAATCGTACACATAACTCGATTACTCACATCAGAAATCCTAAAATCTTCCACAATAATAAAACGTAAATATATTATATAAATACATGTGTTTTTTCATAACGAAATGATTTAATGTTTTACTTGAAACTAAAAACAAAACTCCAGCATATAATATATATATATATAGTGTATATTATATTGATATTGTAACTTACAAGCCTTCAAAAATGTACGAGTATGGATATGTATCAGGTATTATAAATTATAAGAGAGAGTATATATTTTATTTATAATAATATTATAGACTGTATAAATCTTAATTCTTAATACAAAACACACACACTTACGGTGATTATTATTGTTAGTTAAAATAATTGAAAATTGATTGGCTTGTATCTCTTCATATGGTACTTATGCATGCATATAATATATATGCATAAATAATATCATGGTACGTATTCTAGAAAACAGGAATTACATGTCGTCAAGCAACTTCAGAAAAATCCGTATGTCCTGTCGTTTTTGCATGACCTTGAGCATCCGTTTGACCCTTGAGAAGAGTTCCACAAATATTGCATTTGAGACGAAAATTTGACAGGTCAGTGAATTGCCGACTTTGATTAGCTTCCCTTGCCAATTGGAGGGCCATGTCTAGGATTTGACTATCACTTGTAGGGAATACAGTTTGTTTCGTTGCAGTCTTTAAAAGTGAGTAAATAATAATAATTATTGTTAATATCAAAATCAAAATACATATATCATATTTGTTTAAAACCTTTGAATGTACTTTGAATTATAGATATATTATGAAGGCTTTTATACCGAGTAGTGCTCAAAGTACAAGGCGTCATAGTGGATTCCGTCATAGAATAGAAGAATTCGCTGTGGGAAACTTTGGTCTTCACCAAACCGAGAAAGCGACGCTGATTGAATATTAACGACGATTATTTCATGTCGATAAAACTGAGATAGAATGTGTACTTCAATAGCACCACCCCAGCTATCTGGATTTAGAATCCATTTACAATAATCATCATTTTTGCGACCCAGGAATGCTAAAATTATTGTATAGACAAAATAATGTTAAATATGTCAAATTTTACACTTCAACTAGCTAATGATAGAAAAATTAAAGGAACAGTATGCACAAAATGATTGTTTACCTTCATTATATTTTTCTGGGTCGGAGGCAACTGTACCTATATATATTTAATACAAATTTAAGATAGGACAAGGTTTAGTTTGTATTATTTGAAGTTGAAGTTGTCTATTTTTTACATAATATTATATGATTATTGATTATATAAGAATGAACGAATATAAAAAAAGACAACTGTACCGGCAATCAGTTGACGGAGAAAACTGACTTCTAAGCTTTCATTGTTTGATGCAAAACAAAATGCTATTGCATTAAATAAGCAGGAATTATCAGCGGGCACTGTTTGTTTCATCAACAGTCCATCTTCATACATTCTTTAATTAGTTTTTTTACAACTTGTTGTTGTTCACAAATTGATTATTGATTATAGTGAAGAGTGGAGAATTGTAAATGAAAACTTTTGTACGCTTACAGAGTGTATAGAGATTCACTTTAACTTGAAAACTACAAATATTGACACTATGTTTTTTGAATGAGTCTTGTATCCTTCAAAAATAAACTATGTGCTAAAGTTAAGTTTATTAAATCAGTTTCCATAACCAGAACTCATGACTCATGACAGTAAGAAAGAAAATCTAATCCTCAAAGATCCTAAGAAGTTGTGGTCTTTCAAAAGGCCGGTTTCTCACTCTCTGTTCACAATATTTAGTTCAAAGTTTCGGAGCCAATATGAAAATGTGTGTGTATTACTTTTGTATGGTAACACATTTTGAGTTGTATATTATAGGATGCTCATTGCTCATCCAACAGTTTTTTCAGTGCTGAAAGAGTCTCTAAGATCGAAGTCCTAAAAGTATCCATTTTCAATGAATGACAAAGTCAATCAACATATGTTACTGTGTAAAATTAACTACTGAGGTGGTTTCCCCAGGTTAAAATTCTTTGTTTTTTTTTCTCAGAACTCAAAAAGGTCATCAAAGTGATACATAAAATACCCTTTGCACGGACGCATCAAACCGTTTTTGGCGATCAAGAGTACTAAAACCCTTAAAAACCGGAGAAATTTTTAAATATTCCAATTTGTTTAAGTTATATGCGTTTGAAATGAGACAAAATTGCAATAAAAAATCTCTAGCAGTTCTCAATTCTCAAGCTTTTGCCCATTCCCACACTACACACTACATGTCGAACGTTTGAATGAACATTTTCAAAATTAGTTAAACTAAGTCCCGGAGTAAGTAGTAAAATTACACAAATACGTGTACATTCATATAAAACATAGACAGCCTTTCAATGCTGTAATAATATTATATTTTAACATTTAAAATGAGACATTTGCAATGCAATAAGCGGAGAGTATAGAAAAAGCTGAACATTGAACATGCTTTTCAATACTGTATCTAAAATGTGACACTTTGCATTCTTTGTATGATGCATGAGTAATATTATTTTTTAGCTTAAAATCGTTTCTACGTTAAATGAATATTATTTTATATATTATTATGCTTTTGTTATTAATAAGAGGTGCAGTATTACCTCTGTAAAACATGCTCATCTCACTGCATACTACATACATACTATTCATAACATGCAAAATACAAAATACACATTTTCACATTCTCATATAGTTTGCATTTTGCATTGTAGATTTTGTATATTAAACCCAAAGTTATTAAAATAGGGCAAGATGTTATTTATCAAGAGAAATATTCTTAGTAAGGAAAAAGTAGAGTAATATATGGCCTACAATAGGTATGTACTATGTACCTACAAATAAGTATAATATAATGTTCTTTCTTTGAACCTCGTGTGTCTGAAGTCTGAGATCATAATAATATAGTATTTTTATATGTACAGGGACGGAAAGATGACCCAAATAATTTGAACTATTTACACACACAATACTTTCGACATGTTTTATCCAGACTAGAGAATAGAATAATGAAAGTTCCATAATCCATAACTGTGTAAAAACAACTTTTTAGCCATTGCCATAATACATGCCATATACGAGACATTAGACAGTATCTATTTATATTTTCCACAAACAAGACAGAGAATCTACCCCTCAGTATTTTGTACATAAAACATGGAGTCTATATCACGTAGTTGCTCCACCAAACACCTTGTAAAAGATATAAACTCAAGTGTACATTACCTACACAATGTTTTATACTGTCTATATTATTTGTGTGTGATATGAGGTGACTGAAGACTGAAAGTTGTTAGCATGAGTGATACTGGAAATACTGTGGTGTGTCATGTTCTGCTCTATATTCGTCATTGTGTATTGGTATGTATATAATATTTTATTGATGGCTGATGTTTTTTCGCCCCGATTTTGTCTTCATAGTTCAAAAGAACTCAATAAGAATCTATATATCTACATTCTACATGTTAGACACATGTATACATACAGAATCTACAATGTACACTTTGCACATGTCATAGATTCTCAGCAGAATAACGTTTATCATTCATAGTATAAAAACATAAAGACACTAATAAATGTACAATGTACTGGTACAGTGTACCTGCATATATTTTGTAGATGTAGATGTATGTATAATGTATGTGTATTTTGTGGGATGTATTGATATTACCCCTTTACGTATGACATACTCAAGTATCAACATTATGAATCCTCCTCGTCCTCATAGTCTCTTTTTCTCTTCCACTCAAGTGTGCATTGGATTGTTTGTCCAGCAATCAATGAATTCTCTATGGATACCAAACACGAATACGAATAGGATACTTTAGATACTTTGGCATAATGTGAAATAATATACTATATGCTTTGTGAATATGTTGAATGCCAATATTATATTGTTTGGTCTGTTCAAGCAAATGTACTCACTTGCTTTCTCCCCAAAGACTCATCATTATACATTTCACATTATTATTATCCCACAACTCACGACGTCTCATTACAAAATTTCATCTAATCATTTTAATTTCCCTATCCTCTATTCTTTCTATTTTGAATTTATATTCTATTCTAATTTTACTCAGTTTCTTTACCATCCTGAAATTCATAATACCACATTTTAATGTATAATTTTATTTTTTTTACAAAACTTCTCATATAATTTGAAAGGACACACAGTCTTTCCTGAAAAAAAACTATAGTGATTCAGTTACAATCACGTAGAGATTTGTGCTGCTGTTATGGTGACTGAAATATAAAACGTTTCCTACTCTGAAACTGCTACATAAATATGTAGTATACAATAAAAGTGAAGAATCTTTTTTGTGCATGTTTACGAGTTATTATACCGTGATCTTATCAGATTATTATTTAAGTGTAGTTCATACTGAGATTTTGACTATTCGTGTGAATATCAGTATTTGGCATTCGGTATTTTCATCCTCAGCGTAGCTCAGAGTCCAGAGCCTATATAGGAAAATGTGTATAATATATTTCATCATGTTTATACAATAAATATATTATAAATCAGCGAACGCCGTTTCTAAAAAGGGAAAGAGACAAAAACAAATCACAAAAGCGGATCGAACAGTAATACAGTATGCATGAAAAAAGTGAAAGTCCAGAGAAAGCACAAGCGAAATAAAGCTCTTATAGATACTATATAATATAGAAAAAAAACTTCCGACTGTTGATTCAAAATTCAAATTCCAGCTGGATTGAAGAAAGTTCTTGAATATTTTTGTTTATCAAATATTGATTTCATATTATGATATGGGTTGCGGGAGTAGTAGACAAGATGTGGTAAAATCAATGGGTTCTGCCGAAGATGATAATAATAAGATGGAAAACTCGAATAATACAACTAATAATTCTACAACGAGGAAAGGATCAAAAAAAAGTAAACAACAGTCCAATAATACTAATAACAAAAAATCAAATGAGGCAAAAGAAAGTGGTACAAATGGTGGTTTAGTAAATAATCATAATGATAAAGGAGGAGGAGGAGGAGGAGATGATGATACAAAGGACTCTTCTTTAAATTCTTCAATCACATCTCAAGCCTCTACTATACCCGCCTCTGATGAATTGTATCAAAATCACAGTCATGATGGGAAAGGGAATAATGTCATATCACGGCCTTTATTGGGGAAATTGCCACCATTAAAACCACCTAGATCCGCAAGGGTCGGATTCTTTGATCAAAATACAAATGATGATTCAGAAATTAATCAAAATATTCGACATGGTATGCTGAATCTGTTAATCGTTGTTATATTTGTTTATTACGAGATATTCAGAGTTTCAAATATGTACAAAAGTATATTGCGCATTGTACACATGCATTTACTATACTGTGTAATATTGGTGTATTTCAATATGATATATTTTATATCTTATAGTACCTGTAGCTTTTGAAGTATCAGCAAATGATAACGATGAAGGGGGTGAAGATGCTGTTGAATTAGCTTTAATAAAAAGGCATCCTCCTAGAAGATTAAGAAAATTGGTTGAAGAAAAACCCGACGAGGACCTTCCAGTACTGACTCACGAATCTCTTGAAGAGAAAGTTCAACAAGCAAACGAAAGGAGGAAACAAGTATGAAACCATTTTTGACATTTTTTATTTGCTTTGTTTTGGGGGAAGGAAAATACATTCTTAGTCTGTATGCTGTGTAATATTATCGTACATGTCAAAACTGACATACAACATGAACTAGAACCGCTTAATATTTCTATGATTCTCTTTTAACTCAACAAATTTTTGTAAAGATTGAAATCACAAAAAAAAATCACAGTAAATCAGTACCATATTTCTCAATACCAAATGTATGCAGCCATGCTTGAGAGTATACATTTAATATAACATGTAAAACAAAGCTTAATAATGCTTCCAGCCTTTTCTCTCTTGTTTCGTTCTACCTTCTACGACTTGTACTCATGTACATGTTGCATGCTCGATGTTGCATGGTGAAACTCAATCAACCAAAACCTAATTAGTATTTTACCAACCTATCTATGTATGTAGACCTTTTTATAGGCTTGATATTGCGTAACCACAGCTACAGGTTTTATAAATTCAGGTGAGGAATGTGGTAGGAATTTTTTATCCCAGTAACCATTTTGTGACTACGCGTATACAAGGCATGAGTGAAATATATTGGCTCATAATATATCATAGATTAGACATTTATTTGTACTTGTACTGGGTTTTAGTATTTCAAACTTTACATTTAACACTAAGCTACAAATAAATTTAGACGCTTTAATATGATACTATTTGTTTTTCTAGTCTTGGAGTTTGAAAACAATGAGATAATGAGATAAAATCAGCTTTCCTTTTTGTATGTGCATGTAGTCTGCGGTTTACGCAAATTTTAATTGAATTTTAATATACATGAAATGTAGTTTACTAATCACAAATCACTAATGAAATAAAAAATTAAAAAATTCCACAGGTACTTACACAAAGAGTTGCAAGTGCTCGACAGAAATCAGCAAGAGTTCGGAAGCCACTTTTGTTCGATGCCTCTGGAATCAACCCGGTAAGTCCTGTTTTATTTTAGTTTATCCCTTTTAATTATAATTAAAGAACTAATTGATTAGCTAAAACACTTTCACTGAACACAGTCCGATTTCAAAACTTTCACTGAACACTTTATGCATAATATATATTCCATGTACCACCGATAAACCTGTGTACTTTGTACATTGCACAGACAACTTGCTTTGTTTTGCACTTTGTACTGTACATAAATGGTGACTCAATCTGATTACAGACTTACTATCATGCACATACAACGTACTCTGTGACAAAGGAAATTTATAACTAAATTTAGAATGTTTCATAATCAATAATCATGTGTTCCTAAAAAATGTTTGAAGACTGCTAATATATGAACTGTACTAAAAATTAATAATCATCAAACATTTTGTATGTATTTTACTTTTACAGGATGACTTTGGTGAGATTGAATCGGCGAGTTAAAATTTATCGTCTTTTTTATAATGTGTATAGAGAGTAAAAGCTCCTCTGCATATATACATGTATTGTAATATGGGATGTGGATGTATATAATATAATGTACAAAACAGAATGACACACAAAAATCCATAGAAATTGTGCAGACAAAAACTTTCACTCGGGTTGAAATACTACAAAAGTTATTATACGTATAGTGTATACACATCAGTGTATATTTTCACATTTCCATGTTTTATGACAGTGGATTTGACATAATGTACGATATGAATGTAGTATTTTATGCATCATAAAGATTTGTATTACAGATCGCACTTCTGAGATGTGCGAATATTATACGTTGACGAAAAAAAAACACAGACTGAACATAACACGCTATTTATTGCAGTATAATAAATCCCTACTGTGTGTACATAGTTTATCAACAATAAAAAGCAAAGCATTTTTTCCCCTTTGAATCAAAATCAGTCATTCAATATAATACGTATACCTAATACCTATAAACACTGTACACATTTGCTGTACAAAATAATGTGTACATGCGGTAGATATTTATTCCTTCTCTGTATATTCTGTAATACCTATACACATACTTTAAATAATATGTTTAAGATTTTCATCATGTTCAAAAGATACGATATTATATAAGTACTAGAACTTAAAGCCGAGTAAAAATATGAACTATAATATTACTTATTTGTGTAAATGTTTGTTGAAAAATTGTACCGCCCTCCCATATCACTCCTGCTATAAAATGAATG
>JAQGBI010000164.1:0-25582 GCA_034698325.1 Sminthurinus elegans | reverse complement strand
TGGAGTCTCAAATCGAAAATTTTTCCGTAACTTTTTTAATTCAAAAGTTGGTGAAAGTGCTATCTCTCCCATGTTAACAATTTTTGTTTTTATTTTTTTTCTCAGAAATTTATATACTAATTTGCTTGGTGTCAAATCTAAACCCCCCCTAAAATTAACCGTAGAATTTAATGGTAATAGTGATTTTGTGATTTGAGGACGGGAGATTTTACATACTTACTGCTACGTACCTCTTTAGTAAGTGCAACATGAACAGTCTGATTTCCGAATCTAATTGTGAATTTTGTCTAATAATAACAAACAAATTCAAAAGACTTGAAAAATGTTTACTGTACAACAAATAAATATTTAAAGGTTCAGTTGCAAATTTCTATGGTAACAAATCTTAAATGTCGAATCTCAAGCTTTTACATTGCTGATTCATGTTTACAATAAAATATTGTTCAACCTTTTGTTTTATTGTCCGTCATTCTTATTCATGTTCAAATTAATCAACTCTTTTCTCACGTCCAGTTTCATAATATAATTTTTAAGTTAACTTTCTTTTTTCTTTCAAAGTCCTTATTTACTTTAGAGAAAATTAGGTCAAGAATTAATAAGCTATGACAAGGCTCGTGATTTGTTGGACGGAATAGGAACGGAACAATTTTATTTGGTCTGACGGTCAACAAAGTCCATAAAGTTACTCTACAAAAGTAGTACTAATTATTCCATGTTTAATAAATATATTTCGCTTCTCCTATTTAATCTGCAATTTTTTCTGCATCTTCTGCAGTCGATTTGGATTCTGCAGATTTGGGAGGTTTTTGATTCATTTGGCTCTCATTTGGATGCCAGTAAAGTTACACCTAAAACCTAAATACCTAAATCACAAAAATTGATCGTACACTTTTTTGTTTTGCCAACATGAGTTGATTCTTGGCTCATATGATCTTCTACCATAGATCTACGATATCGAGGTGGCGTATCCAGATTGGAAGCATGTTCCCTGTCTGCAGTCAGCTTTGATTCTGATTCTGGCTCTGGTTCGGATTCTAAGTTGGACTCTTGACTTTTGGCTTGAGATTTCCCTCCTCTCATTGGCTCCTTACGCCGAGCCACTCGCATTTCATAAAGATGGTCACATTTGTCAAGGGAAAATCCGGTAAAACAGAGCATGGTGTTGATTTTCTGCCGAACCCACATCAATATCCACTTCCAAAGACTCCAGTTTGAGCTGTTTCATATGAGTCCAAATGAACCGACCAACCTTTGCAAAATTTAATGAACGTCTACAATAAGAACGCTCACAATCCTCCTCCTCCTCATTATCATGATCATCATTAATGATATAATCCCGGATAAAATTTAATTTTACCGTGCCGGGGCGATAATAAACTTTAGCATCATAATCCCTGTGTATATTTAATTTTGCCAGGTTGGGAAGCATCAAGGCCAAATTGGAAAAAACATCTTGCCTACATTTGGTGTCCAATATTGAAAGAGCTTGGACTCTCGGAAAAATAGGAACTTGATCTTCTGCAGGAATCCCGCTAAGCCAAAAGTTCAAGTCCAAATCTTAAATTAAAAAAAAATAATACAAATCACAAAAAAACACTTGGTATAAACCTTCACATTTTTTACATATTATAAAAAATAAAACAGTTAAAATTGCAAAAGTGTAATTATTGTACACAAATTTTTAATGGGAATCTGTGTACCAGGTTAATTTTTCAAATATTTATTATTTATTCATTTCTACATTTTAAATTCCACATACCAAAAGAAGTCACATTGGGAAAAATATTTCGCGTTCTACTTCCTGGGGGGAAAACCTGAAATTCCGTATCAAAATCTACAGCTAGGCCAAAACTTTGTAGATTTGTAAAGGTTGGTAGTTGAAAATTGGGTAAGCGTCCAAATCCACAGCCGGAGTGTACGTTTAATTTTGTCAACCTATTTTTATTGGATTCAAAAAGACTTGTGATGAAGCTTGCTACTGAGGCACAAGTATCTTGATCATCGTCACTCATGTTCAAGTACAGTTCCAATGTGTTTAATTTTGTTTGCTGTGGAAGTTTTGTGAGTTGTTCTTGATTTTGATTTTCCATTGAAGGGGAAAAAACTTTGCCTATATCAATGGTAACGTCCGTGAGAATATGAATTTTTCCAATGGAGTGTAAAAATTCAAAATTCTCAAATTTATCAATCTCTGAATAAAATTCCTTTAAATTGACCGCAGCATTCAAAAGGTCCTTTATAATTAGGGAGCAAGCTGAAATTATATTACTCTCAAAACGAATGGATTTTAAATGCGGAAGTTCAATTTTTTTAATTGCTGTAGATTCTGTTTCCGTGGCTGTGTTTGGTCCTGGCGTGGGAAACAAATGAATTATGTCTGGTTGCGGTTCATCAATGGAATTCCAAAATTTCAAACCAAATTCTTCAAGCCCCGGAATTTTATTCAGGAACAAGTCTCTGAGGTTATCTGTCAAATTTTCTAATTCCTCATCACCATCTAAATATGAAATTTGGAATTTGAGGCCTTTGATTCTTGGATTTGAGCCAGCAAAATCCGCGAGAAATTTAATCCAATCCTCATTTTGAAAAAATTTTAAGATGTAACATGATGTGATTTCACAAAATGCAAAATGAGTATAAAAACAATTTTTGGATTTTTTCATAAATTTTAAAAACTCCTTGAGGTTATTGGAATTGTATTCACTACCCCACGCAGAGTTGGCTGTGTGGTTAAAAGTAAAATCAAAACGGACAATAGCGTCGGATCTTGTGGGTAAAAATTTAGTTGAAACCACATTCCATTGACGGTTGACGAGACGAGAAGTTAAAAGACTTCGAGTTTCCAAGCATTTTAAAATTTCTTCGAGCATCTAAATAAGAAATTTAAATACAGTACAATTAGTATTATTGTTGATTTGACATTTGGCATTTTACAATAGAAAATTACAAACTACATAAAATGCACATTTTTCTTTGGATACTTTGATCAGAAAATGGAAATTTTAAAAAGTAGATAAAGACTGAAGTTACCCTGAGGGTCAAATCAGTCACCATTTTTTATTAAGGCCCCGTGATGCATTTTTCGGGGTTTATCTACGGAATCGGTCTTTTGTGGTCACTGTAAACCCTGATGATTTTTCGCAGCTCCAAAATAGCCCAAACAAAAAAGTTTTCTCAGGAGAGAAGATTTTTTGCCCAGCACGAGCATTAAATGTTTATTATATTTAAGATTTTTTTTGACCCACTTGGAATTTTCCAACAATTCCAAAACTTAGCACAAAGCAAAAATGTGCACCAGAGCAGCTAATTTGGATTTTTTAATACCCAAGTGCCTATTTGGCTTCCCTCTGGAGGGATTTTAGTGGCAAAAAATACAAAAGCTGAATTTCAGTAGCGATTTTGAGGGTCTTCCCCGCAGGCTGCAAAGTCATGTGTTGATTACGAAATTAGCCGGCATATTCAAGTATTTTTAGCAAAAGAGAAATTTTGGTTCCCCGCAGTTGTTTAGCTACAATCATGTTTTATGTCCACTGTCTCAGTTTTAGCTAATCAATTTAATTATTTTGCATTGCTACGGTTTTGTGTTTGTTTATTTTTTCCAACGACTTCACAAATAAAACCTTTTTTCAAATTTTAAATATTTAAAAATAGTCAAAGTTGAAGTGTAAAACAAAGCTATGAGAAAATTCCTGGACTTTTGGCTTTTGCCGTGTGATTTCTAAAAAAACAAACGAAGAATTTGAGTTCGCAGTGCGTAATAAATTATAGGCACTCCCAAAAATGATCAAAATTGCTGCAGGAATCCATGGCTCATTTTGATTCGTCACCTGTTCACAGACTGTGACAGATCTGCTTACTGCTTTCTGCCCACACACGCTCTGAAGGACTGAAATAACTCAGAAGAGCTTATGCTAATTTCCCGGACGTTTATCAAAAACTACGAAATTTCACGAACTCACAGTTTCAAGTGCATCAGAGAGCCGTCAAAATATCCAAAGGATTTTGTGTTTTTTACACTTACTTGTTACAAAAGGCATTTCTTTTTGACAGATCCATCTCATAAGTACATGTATAATATACATATTATGTTCTGTACATAAAATTTCAGTTTCGCTGTAGATTATTGAATTTTCTGTTGACTCTCGATTCTCGTTATGAAAATGACAGAAATTGTATTTTTGCTTTAAATTTTTTACCTCTGGAGGCAAATCATTGATTGAGGCCTTTGAAGGCTTCAACTTTGACTTGCTCTGAAGAATTGGAAATTTCATCTCTATTTATTTTCTTCCTTGCGTTTCCTTCTTTGTTGTTACTTTCCGTAGAAAAAGTTTCATACTTTTTTTTTGAATTCATCGAAATGCACGTTCACATTTTCTTAATATTTACCCACACCAACTCCAAACCAAACCAAAAAAACAGAACGGGAAAACTTTTCTGCTTTTCTCTTGTATTTCATTTTGAAGTTGAATCGTGAAATCGTTATCATGTTTTGGGGTGACCGCGAGAAAATTAATGTAGCAAAATTCCACAATCCGAATTCATCCGCCACGAACTGAAACGGAGCAACAGCTGACAATTGGCAATATGAAAAGCGTAGCCTTTCTGCCTCTGAATCCTAATTCTTGTTTCCTGTTCGCCCCTCGTTTTATGAATTCTAAATTTTACCCCAAAACACATAGTACAAGGATTCATGTATCATCATATTTCCACTCAAAACTCACCATTTCATGAAAAATGTGTGTCTTGTTCATCGGGAAATTCAATGTTTGTATATTTTAATTCCATTACCCATCTTGATCCCATCACTACATGCATAACTATATTCTCTCATAAAAAGGCCATTCTCTGTATTTAATTTTGTAATAGCTAAAATCATTTGCTTAATTTTGTTTAGTCTCAAATAAAGGATACAGAACTTGTTGAGCCTTTTTACATTTTACATTTTGCAACAAAGTCTATTGGTACATAAATCAAGTGCTGTTAAAAACCCATAAATTCATTAGAAAAAAATAAGATGCTCTTGTATTCTAAACACTGTCAATTGTCCATTCTCCACACTCCACACTCAAATCTCGACTCTGCACACATTTAAACATCAACACTTTTGTATAATTTGCACAGTGTACAGTCTACAATGCATTTTGTGTTAGCTCAATGCAAAATAAATGGAAAAGATGGAACACAGACACAGAAAACAGAAACAAAAAACAGGCCTACAAATTGTGGAGCTTTTAGTGTTTATCACGAGGTAAATAAATGTGGCTGAATTTCCAAGAAATCAGTCTCGACACTTGAATCGTAAACCTTGGACTTTGCCAAATTCATAAACAAAAAGTATCATCAACCCAATTCTCTGTAGCCGGCATAGCCGAGGAAGTGAGTGAGTGTACAGGGAAGAGTGGAGTGTGCAGAACAACTAAACTGTGTGTTAAATATTCCATGTGTATTACATTTAGTTTTTGTTAATCTCTGCCCTACTTCTATCTATATTGTACACACTCCTAACATTAAACATATTACACAAGTTTTGAGTTTGTCTGCATTCTGTATTAAATGTACACTCTACAGATTTTTGTACTATTCTGTTATGAATTTGTCACCACTTTGTACTTTTTGCACACGACACTCAATACTAGATGCAGAGCACAGGACAGCAAAATTTAGCAAAGCAATAGGAACGGCGTCAGCAATCCTACACAAAAGCACAGAGAGAAAAACGTGTACAATAAATCTTATGGTGGACTAAGTTTCTATAAAACTGGATCCTTATCTCATTTTACTTTTATATCATATATCATATCATATACGAAAGTGTTTCTCTCACCCTGTTGTTATTATTGTAATTCCACAACCTTTTGCACAAATTGGCAAAATGTTATCCATTCAACTCTTAATCAATTTGATATTTGATTGCCCTACAATAAATATGTTATTCATGGAATAACAACAAAAGGGTTCAGTTTCAAATCGATCCCAGTTTGCGTAGCAACAACATTCGTTGATGGTCCATTGAAAATATTGCGGGCATTGCAATTTAGCTGTGAGTAGAACTAAAAAAATATTGACGTAGCCAGTCCGACGAGTGCACTCTGTGCCGGAAATTCCTGGAGCTTTTCCAAAGGAAAAAACTTACAAAATGAGGAGAAAAAGTGTCCAACTCCGCATGGCGAAATCCACCGGCTCAACTCACCCACTTAGAATTTCATGCACTGCAAAGGAATTCCCAATCAGACGACTCATCGTCAGGGCCAATTCAACGGGGGCATCAAATTCAAATTGCGTTTGGTAAAATTCATTTGCATTTGCATTGGCATTGAAATCCTAAACGAGAATTCAGCACAAATGGCAGACTTTTTTGTCCTTTAATTTTGCAGCACTTTAAAATCAATTTTCTATTTTTTTTGTCCGGGTGGGCAATGCACGCGAGATTTGGATTTCCAAGTGCAAAAATGGCACTGGAATTTTAGAATAGACTTGGAAAAGAATATTCAATAAGCAAAACTTTGGAAAATTTAGCCCCAAAAACAAATAAACTCCAAAAACACTTGGACGAGACGAGAGGTTAAAATGCTGTAGTTTCATAGTTGAACCTCGTTTTGCCCTAGTGGGTGTGTGTGTTTGAAAGCATGGATCGTCGTAAAGGGAGTGAGAGAGAGATAACGTGGAATTTACTTGGAACTCGTCCAATAAAACTCTTTATCTCTCTCTCGCTGTCAAATGTGTTTAGTCTGTTGAATTGTGTGAATTTATGGGTGCAAGTCTGTCGAGTCTCAATTTCCACTAACTACACACACACACACTCTCGGTTTAGATAGGAAATTCTTTACCATTCTCAAGGCCAAACCACAGCTTATCCCCACACGCTGGCACACACACATCGCTGCACACTCACACACTCCATTCCATTAGCATTAAAATGTGTGTGTCAGACAGCCCAAAGTCCAGACGCTAATGTAACGACTAAACGACGTTTGTCTGTGTCACACACACGAGAATTTTTTCTTGTATTTTATTCATTCGCACAATTCCTGAGTGTCGTCTGTATTTTTTTCATTTTAATTCCTAACCTTTGGACTTTCAATTCTCCACTTGCTGTCGTTTGACTACGATTCAATTAAACAACCGCACGATTTTGTCTAGTGCAGTCATTTCAAGTTGTGTGTGTGTGGGTGCGTGGAAATGTGAAATCACAGAGAATCCCAATCCCAGAGAATTAAAGTCCCTGCAAATATACAAATTTTTGTGTAAGTAAATTTTTCAAAAGGAATTTTTCAAGAGTCAATATTTTTTTTTTGAAATTTTTATCAATTTTTTTTTGATTTTGCTCAATTTTATTTTTTGCACACGTGAATTTTTTTACATTTTTTTTAAAGAAAAAAGTGTGCAAATAAAACTGAGGAAAAATGGGACCAACAACTGCCAAAGAAAGGGAAGTCCAAAAATCCTCTACTTCCACGTCCAACTCCACGCGTGTCCTTGAGTCAAAGTCAAATCACGTAGAAAATGAAGAGCTCCTCCAAGTCCTCCGGAATTCTCAATTCAAATCCTATGAATTTGAATCCAATCTCAAGATCCTCCGTCAACATTATGAATTAAATTTGACAGATGTTTTGAGTGCCAATACAAATCCTTGGGACTCAATTTTCACATGTATTTTCCAAAACATCTTTGTACAATTTCAATCCCTAGACATGGATGAAATTTACCCATACGCTGGGTCCACCGCTCTTAAATTGGAGGTGAAATTAAATGAAATTAAACGGAAGGGTAAAACATTTCAAATCACGTCCCAAGATCTCATCAATGCCTTCAAGATTCAATCCAATTCAGATCCAGATCAAAATCCAAATGACTTGGCAACTCCTTTAAAAAAATCCTCTCAACTCCTCACCAACCTCTTGGACTTTACCCGCCAAAACCTCGAAATTCAACTAAATTTGTTTTTGTACAACTTTTTTGAAAATTCCTTGGACCAATTGGAAACCCCCGCAACCTCAAATCCTCATCATCACACTGATGAAATTGACATTAATACAATTGACATTGACCTCAGAACCAAAAAAACAATGAACGTGGTTCTTCTCTTTGACCCGGAATTGTCCATCTTCCGTAGCATCGTCTTCCGTCATCAACTCAGTCCCAGTTTGGACGACTATTGTGAAGAGATTTTAGAGCATTTTGTAGAGGAACAGGAAATGATTCCATATCTTGAAAAAAATCTATCAAAACTTCATCCTAATCAATTTCAAGAGTACGTTCAAAATCAATTGACGTCATTGGAAAATCCTACAGCTCCCATTTCCACTTTTCACCAATTCCACACAGTGATGCTTCCAGACTACACAAAAATTGTTGAATATTCCAATTTGCTTCTCCTCGAGAAATATGAAAAAAATCCAGCAATCTCTTCCATCAAAATGGAGGATTTGCTTCGACGCATGAAAATTCAATATGCACACGCAATGGAAACTGCAGCGTCTTTTGTGCTCCAATCCCAAATCTCTGCACATCATGACAAAGTGGTTCAATTATTAGAGCGGGAAGATGAGCTCGTCGTAGTCAATGAGAAATTGGACATGGAAATGAATCAACATGAACTGGACAAAAAAGCAAAAGAACAGGAGCTTCAAAAACTGGAGATGGAGGGGATGAAATTTCAAGGGGACAAGGAAAAATACCATAAAATTCTAGAAGAGAAACGAGCCGCCCTGGAGAAAACAAAGGAATTGATTGCCATCACAAAGGGAAATCTTGCTTGGAATGAATTCAAATCCCAATTAGCACAAGTTCACATTACGTACGAAAATCTCAAGAAAAATTCCTTCATCTCTTGGGTACAGTCTAGTCGAAATTCTCTATTTCATTTTCTCCAGACCATTTCCCTCATTTTCCCTTTACATTCCTTTGACCCGGCGAATCGCCTTTGGGAATTTGCAAAGCGAATAGAAAATGACACGGAGGAGAATAAAAAATCCATTCTAAGTATCCTTGACCTCCTTTTTGAACCCCCTAAAATTGCTTTAAAAATTGGACGGAGTGACTGCGTACAGGTGACCGGACGTCAGATTGTTTTAAGTCAAATCCTTCCAGCATTGGACCAATACAAAAAGATACGTGAGTTGGTGATAGTGGCAGCGGATGTCATTTATTTGGATGAGAGTTTAAGCAAGGAGAAATTCCACGGGAGGAATCTCGTCATTTCCGCTCCAAAGGTGGTGGTTACAAAAGAGATGGAAATTAATACTTGTGGTTATGATGGTGAGCCCATTGTTAAAGAGGGTAAAGCAAATGATGGGGAAAGAGCCGGGAGAGCTGGAACTGATGGAAGGGATGGGACTGCCGGAGAAAATGCGGGACACATTCAAATTCTTGCAATCAAATTGGAGGGGGCGGAGAAATTAAAACTTTGCGCTAATGGTGGAGCTGGTGGTCATGGCCAAGATGGTGGAAATGGTACACAAATATTTCTTGTACAAACGTTGAATTTTGTTTGACCTTTGGTATTTTTTTACCACCTTTGTTTGACCTTTCATTTGACCCTTGACCTTTGTTTGACCTTTTATTTGTCCTTTGACCGATAAATGTTTTATGCTTTATAAATTTTTAATATTTAATCAGGTTGCGATGGTGACGACGGTTACGATGGGAAAGATGGTTTTGTCCAAGACGAGAGTTACTGGTTGTCCCTAGTGACCTACAAAATTGATAGGGGAACATCGGGTCGAGTTGGTCAGAAAGGTGGGGATGGGGGGGCGGCGGGCTTAGGAGGTCAAGGCGGGGATTGTGGTGAAATCAAAGTCACTCCAAAGTCTACCCTTGAACGGATGACAATTAAAAATACTAGAGGTGACCAAGGTCATGATGGTGACCCCGGGAAAGGAGCTTATGGAGGAAAAGGTGGGAAAGATGGAGTGGATCATGGGATCGCCTGGCATAATTATGCTTTCACTTCTGGTGAATTTAGGAAAGCTCGAGGGAAACTGGACGTTCGGAAACAGGTTAAAAAAACTGATAAACAAAATATCTAAAGAAAATTATGAAAATTGGCTATTGTGGAGTGTAATTTTGTAAAGTAAAAAAAAATTAATTTGACGGAAATTCCAGGACGTTTGGTATGGTGGCAATGGCTGGGATTTGATCATTGTCAAGACAGAAGCGGAAGTGAAGACGGGGCGTGCATGTAACGGGGAAACTGGGTCAAGAGGAACAACCGCAAATAGAAGGAGCCATCAAAGACAATCCTACAGTAAAAACCACATGGAAAGTACCGACTCGGAAATTGCGGTTCTCTCCCACACGATTCAAAGTGAGTACAAACTGTGCAATTCCACTGCAGAGATGTCCATGAAAAACTCTGTGACTGCTTTGGAAAGTCAAGAGAAATCTTTGTCAGCTCAATCGGAGCAAGCAAAAAAGTCCAAAGAGACTGCAGAATCAAATGCAGCAGCCACAGCGGAAAGGACAGAGAAAGTAGAGAAAGCAAAATTAGAGATTGTCAAAGCTATGGAGGAGACTCAAAGGGAACGGAAGAAGATGGCGGAGGAGCAGGAGGAGATTTTTAGTAAAAAATCTGCTCTCTCATCCCCTCAAGAAATGAAAGAGGTAGAAATGGCAAAAAAAGCTCTGAAAGGGATTCAAAATGTTGTCAAAACTCATTTGGAAGTTACAGCAATGCGGAGGGAAATTCAACAATCGGAATCTCATCAAAATTCTCGTTCCAATGTCACAGCTGAACTTGACCCAAGTAAAATTACTGGAAATGGAAACACAACTGGACACGAATTCCTGTCAGCAGCATCCCCGGATGATGAAAAAGAACCCACTAAAATAGAACTTTTATACGATGAAGTCCGGACAGTTAAAAATATTGGGAAATTATCCGATGAATTTTTTGTCATTGCCATTGCGTCACGGATTCAAAGTGAAGAGTTGGCAAATGCTTTTGAAATTGGGCTGGAAGCCGCTAAAGCCTCCACTGAAGCTGGAAATAAACTTCCAGATTTTATCCGAACTTTTCTCTTGGAACAAAGTGAGAAACTCTCACAAATCTCAACAACCGACTCTCCAGCTGACTTGGACTCACAATTAAATCAAAATCAAAAGAAAACTCCAGCAGACTCTGTCAAATTCATCACTCCGCTTTATCTCCGGGAAAAATTTCCCTTGGACATGAGCGTCGTCACGGCCACTCAACCCTGGGCAGATCAACTCGAGAATCAAAAGACACTCAAAAAGATTTTTAAATTGAATACTGCAGCTGGAGATGGAACTCCAGCCTTTGAAGAGGATTCATCTTCCGTTGGAAATTTCATCCTCCATTTCCGTCGCATCCCCTTCACACCAAAAAAAATTGAGCATCTCCGTCGAGCCATTAAGAAACTTGGAAAGAAGCTGGAGAAAGAGCAAAAGGAAGGAAAAAACAAAGCTGGTACAAGTCAAAGTCAACGTCACCCAGGTCAAATCATTTTGGACCATTTGACGACAATCCTTATTGACCATATGGAAAGTTGGTTCCTCATCCAATGCGCTTCCGGTCCAGGTGGATGCAAATTTAGTCCGGAAGCTCTGGAAAAAATTCCAGTACTCCTCAGGATTGTAAATAAAATCTATGAGGATCTGACGGAAATCCCTCTTGAGCTCTCCCTCCACGAAACGTACACAATTTTTCTCCAGCATATTCAAACGGAAGACATTTTGAAAAAATCCGAGGTTCTCATGTGGCAGGATTTTGCCCTTGAACTCACTGGACTCCTCCCTAGCAAAAAACGAGAAAAAACCAAGAGGAAACTTACAACGGTCGAGTGTATCCTCCTGGAAATGGACAAGATTGAAAAGGAACTTCTCCAACTTCGTCTCCTCCAGTACCAGAGTAAAACATTTCGGAAATGTCAGCAGAAGGAGATTGAAGAGGAGGAGGAGAAAATCCTGGACAAACTGAGGATGGCTCTAGCCACACTGTGCTACCTCCTTCCGTATCTTCAACTCTCTCCAGAAAATCTTGGAGCTCTCATGAACCGATGCGAGGCTCTGTCCGTCTGCGTATGGCAACCTCATCAACGACTTTTCTTACAAATCCAAACGTTGGCCACAGAAATCGAGAGGAATTACATTGAAAATTTTCAAAAGGAGAAAACCCAATCAATTTTTAAACACATCAAAGAAGCAGATTTTGGTATGGATTTAAATGTGAGAGCAGAATTGAATGTAAAAGTCAGTGGAATTATCCGGCGACTGGACTCGCCATGGTCCAGCGTCAGTTTTGTGGATCGACTATCGGCCTACTCTGAAATTCTAAATCTATTTGGTGTCAAAGTCAAAGTCAATGCCAAAGGTCAAGGTGTGGAGGATCTAAAAGCATGTTTATCAAAAGTGGAGGAGAAAATGGCGGCGGCTGGAGTAAGAACCAGAGGAACCAGTGACCATCTAGAAACTCCACATGAAATTCACAAGTTATTCCAAAATGCCTTGGAAAATCTTATTGAAATTTCTTCATTGAAAAATCCCAAAGTAAAAGCCAAGGAGAAATTGAAGAATGTTGCAGATTTCGTGAAATTGCTCAAAGCATTTCAAGCAATCATTTTAAAACTCTCCGAGTCTCGTTATCAGCATCAGCATCCTCGGCCGTATCATCCTGATGATGTCCAGAATGTCCAGGAATTGACTAAGGGTTATTTAGCTCTAAATTCCAGCATTCAATCATTTTTTACCCGTTTCGTAGCAACGGGAAAATTGGAATTGAATTGTGCCTTAGACGCCGCTCTCACACGCCTTCAGCTTAATCTGGAATCTCCATGGCAACGCCTTCTTGCAACAAAATTTTCTCAAGTACTTTGGAGCCGGAAAACTCATTTAAAAAAGGGTGACGTCATTATGGAAGAAATCCTTCAATTTATTAAAAAAATCCTTGAATCTTCCCATGAAATTCTTTTCCCTAAAGAAATCCTCCAGTACACTAAAACGCACCTTTTGAAATTAAGCCGAGGACTCCAAATTCAATTCAAATCTCCTCAAGAATCCTTCGAAAAGATTCTCTCAAAATTATTAGAAAAATCTAAGATGAAATCACCAAAAAAGTTCATCAAAACAATGTGTAAAATCATAAATGAGGAAGCACGAACAGAGTTGGATTTTAAACTAGAGGAGAAATTTGACAGCAAATTGAAGATTCTTCTGACGGATGTTGATGGGAAAATTCAAGAGACTGTCAAGAAATTCGACAAAACTGGTGATTGGAACGATTTGCTCATTTTGATCAAAAATAGTGTGGGTAAAATCACTAAAACTCACCTCGAGTCAAATAGAGACAAAACCCCAGTCAAATCCAGTCAAGATCAACAACAGTTTTCAAGTTTGGGCAAATTCTTACAACGACTCCAATTTCTTGCTCTGTACTCTACCAAAATGGACCACAATATTTTTGATCATGCTTCAAATGTAAAGGAAAATGAAAACAAGAAGGAATTGGAAGAAATTCAGCAAATTCTATCCAAATTGAATTGTCAAGAGAAATTCCAAGAGAAATTCAAGGAAACTGAAAAGGATCCAAATTCAGATGCAGAGTTAGATTCCCCCCAAGCTAAAAAACCAGAGCCAGAGTTAGATTCCCTGGAAACTCTTTCAATCAAAAATTCTCTTTGTAATTTATCAAAACTATTAAAAGCAGAGGATGAAGGAGATTTTAATTTTTTATACCAATTTCTCCACGATTTAAGTCAAATTCAAGAGACGTCTCTCAAGGACTCCATCACATCACTCTTTGAGTCCTCTCGCAATTACCTCCAGGATCTTTTCCAAATTTACACGGAGAATCCGGAAAACGTCCTTACTTTTGCCACACCATTGAATTATTTTATGGAACAATTGAGCCAACGCATCCTCCCAACTCTGCATGTCCACACTAGTGACGATTCTTTATCTTCATCCTCATTGGCTACAACTCATGAGATCCTAGACAAGATCTACGTGGATTCGGTCATCAAATATTTAAGTCGAGATGCCATCCCATCGATGCCCTCAGAACTTCGTGCCAGCGTCCTTCAAATGAATCAACAGAAAACACAGCAACAACAGCCTTCAAACGAGAGTACCTTGAGAGCATCCGATAAAAATTTGAGCAAAATCTTCACCGTCTTCCAGCATCTCCTTGGCAAAGACTTGAATCAAAATTGGATCCTCCCATTCATAACCGTATACACGCAGCTCATTGACAGCCTCCCACATGACACGGCCACTTGTTCCGAACTTGGTGAATTGACCCACGCTGTCAATTCCTTCCGGATCTCCTCCCTGAATTTAGTGGATGCATCCGCATCCAAGAAGAAATTCAATTGGCATTTGGAAAATATTTCAAGAGGACTCACCCGGCTCTCCAGAGAAATTCTGCAAGGAAAACTAGATCAAATTCCTAGTCAAGTGTATTTACGGGAATTTCTTTACAAGTGGGAACAAATTGCACGACTTGTCACTCATTCTGATCCGAATCAACATCAACTCGGAATAATTCATAGTGAAATCTACATGGAAATTGAGACATTTCTTAATGGGAATCCGGCAAAGCCGAACAAAGGCAAAATTCCTGAAGAAGTAGGAAAATCAGAAAAAGACAAAGACAAGGAAGGAATCTCGGTACCACCTTTGCTGGATCAGAAAATTCTTCATTTATTTCACAAGAGACTCGTCACGATCCTCCCTTCACTCACTTTAGAAAAAACTCAAGAGCACAGATCAACACGGGAGATTCTCCAATTTTTACTGCACAAATCCAATCAGGAATTTCCGGTCCACATCAAATGGACAACAATCCTCGCCATTTTAATCCTTCATCTCAAACTCTCTATTGAAGAAAAGGAATTTTTTCAAAGGATTTTTGGTTTTGAACAAAAATCCTCTATCAGCTGGAATCCCTCTGAGAAACAAATTGAAATGATTCAAAATTTCATTCGCATTCGATTCCCATCACAATCTGAAAAATCCGCATCCGAATCCCAATCTGAATCTACGGAAGAGAAAAAACAGCCCATGAATCTCATTCAAATTATGACCGAGGAGATTTGCCTGGAAAACAAGAACATTTCCATTTCCTATCTCTACCCCACTGAACAATTCTACTTGACAAATATTACAGCCCTATCGACAGTGCATGAGCAACCGGAAATTGTTCAGTGTGTCAAAAACATGCTCACAAATTCATCCCCATCTGAATGGCTTTTTAATCTGCGGGAAATGACCCTCAACACTCATTTCCGTCGTCTCCTTCATCTCTACATTGACCCAGATTTTGAGGGACGTCTTGAAGGGAGTGGTCAAGTCACGGATACGGCACTTGTGGGGTCTCTAAAGGAACAATTCAAAATTTATCGTAATACTCATTACGAGTCCAATGTCAACTATGAAGCTTTAAAAACATTGGCCGAAAAATATGACCGACTTTACCCCAGTCCAACACTTGACCTCCTCCTCAAAACCACTGTCCATCGATTGATTGACTTGAAACATTTCTTCAATCGTCATTTCTTCTTTGCACGACAGTCACAGTCACAGCTGGAACAGGAAAAGGGGAAATTTCGCAATGTCAATCAAGTCAATGTGGATCAAGAGAGGCTTTTAATCCTGTGGCTGGAAATAATTCACACACGATGCTCCGTCCGTAAACTTCCCCTCCCCGAGTTCAATGACCTCCTCTACCGCTCTGTTCAAATCCCCTACAGTCAACTCATACAAATTGGACAGGAAGCCACGTTTGACACTTGGTTTCCCGCCATCCTCACCCGGATCCTCCTTCAGAATTATCAACAACTTGTACGGAAATGTCAAGGAAAACAGCTGGATGTACGTAAGAATGAAAGTGCACAAAAAATGGAGGAACAACTTAAGAAAATGACCAAAGACTGTAAAAATCCACTCTGGACGAAAATCCTTGCCCTACTCAGTGACAAATTGAAAGAGGAAATTTTATTTGCTTCCACTTCTACGTCAATGGATCTCCAGGAAATTCACACAGTCTTCACGACGCTACACGCACATCAAAGGGAAAACCTGGCTGGATTTTGTACTTTGAAATTATACAAGGAATTAAAGAGGCAACCCCTTGGGCGATGGACGAATAAATTCCGGGAACAAAAACTCCTCCAGACTTTTGATAGTAAAACGACAAATGCCATTCTCAAGATGGAGGAGAAATTTGGAAAGGATCTTGCACTCAAATTCTTGGAAATTGTCAGCCCCTCCTTCCAGTTTGAATTGAATAGAGAAACGGAACCGGAAATGAAAAGGGAAAAGAAACAAGAGGAAGAGGAAGAGAACGAGAACGACATGGAAAAACATTCGGATTCCGAGAAACCTCAAGAATCTTTCAATTTGACATTGAACTCGTTCCTGGACAAATTTAATCAAAATCACTGGCCACTGGATGAAATCCTTTTAAATTTATTAAAAGAAACCTGCCAAGGCGGAAATGACCAGAAATCCTCAAATGGTCCACCACACACAAAGACAAAGAATGTGACCCATTTGAAACAGCTTGAAACCGTGTGTACAATCTACACCCAAGAAGTCAAAGGCCGGAAACGGGATGCTTCAGAATTGACCCGGCTCATGCGTCAAGATCCAAAAAATTCTACGATTCTACCCAATCTTCTTCGTATCCAAAAAGATGTCAACAAATGCTCATTGGAAATCCAATTGGACGCTGTGCTCAACGCACTCAAAAGTCCGTCAGCTCTGTACCAGAAGAGCAAAGGCAAGAAGAAGAACAAATGTGAGGAAGAGGAGAACGAGGAGGATGACGAGGAGGAGACTCCAATTTGTTTATGGGACCAACCAGATATTGCCGTATGGACAAAGATTGTGACCCAGGGGAAAAAGGAAGAGAGACGAGAAAGAGTCATAACCCACACACCGGAAGTCCTCGCTGTTCTCTCCCGGGCTTTAGAGACTGTCAAAGGTTTTGGTACAAGAGTGACGCAACTCCTCTCCATTTTAATTCTTCTTGATCGTGCTCAAGCACAAAAGAGTTGCCTTGCAGAGATTGCAACGGGTGAAGGGAAAACTTTTATTGTGGCGACCCTCGTTGTGTATCGTGCGTTGTGTGGGGATGACGTGGATGTCGTCACGAGTTCCTCTGTTTTGGCTGAGGAAAATGAAAGTCAAGTCTCTGCATTTTTACGGGTATTCTCAATTACAGTCAGTAACAATTGTGATTCTGCTTGTGAAAAGGATGAAAAGACTCGGAAAGAACGGTACAAATCTCAGGTAATTTGCATTAAATGTCGATATAAAGACAATCCAAAACCACCCCCAGGCGATTTTATCAAGGGACAATTTATGGTGGATTTTTTCTAGGTGATTTACGGCGATGTCGGGAGTTTCCAGCGTGACATTTTACTCACTGAATTTTTCCACAAGGGTATCACAATGGGCCGAACAGCTGGTATGATTTTCGTCGATGAAGTCGACTCGATGCTATTGGACAAGGGTGAAAATGTCCTGTATCTCTCACATTCAATCCCAGATCTAAAGTATCTGTGGCCCCTCTTTATCGAGATTTGGCAAGCCGTCCATGCTCCCGATGTCTCCCTTGCCCGAAATTCCGATATTTATTTAATTGTCCGTTTCATACGGGAACGGATCCGCCAAGGTGAACTTTATTTCCCAAATGTCCTCACGAAATTTATCCAATCTCGTCTTCCAATCTGGGTAAAGAATGCTTTTTTAGCAAAGAATCTCCAAGAAAATGATCCATACATTTTAGCAGATGTTGATAAAAAAGGGCCCAAAATCGTCATAGTTGACAAGGACACGGGTGTAGAGCAAATCAGTATGAATTGGAGTAATGGCCTTCATCAATTCCTTCAATGTAAACATACGGATCGACTCACATCGGAAAGTCTCAAGGCTGTCTTTACATCAAATATTTCCTATTTGCGGGAATTTCAAGGTCGTCTCTTTGGCATCACAGGGACACTCGGTTCAGATTCAGAAAGGGAACTTTTAATGAAATGTTACCAAGTTCAAGTCTGTGCTATTCCACGATTCAAATCCCGTTGGTGTTATGAAGAAGAAGGATTCACTTTTACCTTAGGAAATCGATTGGAGTGGCTAGAGAAAATCCAGGAAAATGTCAAAATCATGTGCAAAGTCCATAGGGCAGTTTTAGTCATCTGTGAGAATGTAGAAAATGTGGATTTGGTGAGTGGGCTCCTTAAAACGGAATTTGGTTCGGATGTTTATGCATATAAAAGTTCATGGGATGAAGAATTCAAGAGGAGAAGAGCAGCTGGACCTTTGACAGGAGGCTCGGTCATTGTAGCAACAAATATTGCGGGGCGGGGAACGGATTTGAAGACAAGCGCAGAGTTGGAGGAAGCCGGCGGTCTTCATGTCATTCTCTCGTACATGCCCACTAACGTCCGGATTGAAGAACAAGCTTTTGGGAGAACGGCAAGGGCGGGGCAGAGCGGAAGTGTCCAGTACATTGTGATGGACAAGAATTCTGGAACTCAGCATGGAAATCTCCATGGCGACCAAGAAGAAGCCATGACAACGGCAACAACAATGACCATAGAGGAAATGAGAAGGAAACGAAACGAAGTAGAGAGTCAACGGTTGGATAATTTCCGTATCAAAAGTATCCCACGGATTGAGCTGGAAGAGAAATTATGCGGGCAATTCAAATTCCTCCTTGAAAGTTTCCATCACCATTTCAATCCCCCACAAGAAAAAATCCTTGGCATCCTCCCACTCCCAAATATTGAAATTCCTCATCAATTTCAGAAATTTATAATTTCCGGTTTACCATCCCTTGCCTCTCTCGTCCCAAGTCAATTGAAGGAGATGAATGAATTTTTTGAATTCCAATATGAGCCACGACTACCCCAAGAAGTCATTCAACTCCAGCTTGAAAATCTGAAGAATCGTTGGGCAATGTGGTTGGACTCGATGAGTGAGAGGATTGCACTCGTTCACATTACTGGAGAAATGCCCATTCTCGATGCATTTCAAGTCTTTCGTACAGACATTTTGAAAACGTTGACAATGTCAAAAACCTACATGAAGAAAAATGGGACAAGTACGTCAATGACGCTGTTTGAACGTGGACCAACGGAAATCATCAAACTAGGTCGATATTATGAAGACAAAGCCAAGGATCTCAAGATGGCGGAAGAGTATTTTGATTCCGCTATTTCCTTGGAATCTAATTATAGTGAAATTGCTCATTATTACAAAGCATCAATAATTCTTCAAAAGGATTCTTCAAATTCCGCTTCAAATTCCGATTCTGTGAATAGTAAAAAACTTGCCATTTCCCATCTTAAAAAAGCGGATGCTTTAATACGTAGACGAATGAATCTTCTCATGTCCAGTTCCCAAACACTTGATCTGACATCAAAGATGCAAAGGGAGACTTTGAGTTCTGGAACCTTGTCAAATCGATATGAGACACAAGTGATTAATGAGTGTGAATTGCTTCAAGTTCATTTAGGGAAAATTGGTGAAGCCATCGGGACGACCGTGAATGAACGGCTGATGGGGAGTATCAAAGGGGTTTTAGAAGAGAGAGAAGGAGCCGAGATTTTCCAAACGCTTCGACGTCATCATTCCATTCTTAAAAATTACAGATTGAGTCAAAAGGTCCGAATGGAGGGTGAGGAATTGACTGTCCCTTCGCTACCTGGGGCAGAAAATTCAGTAGTCAAATGGCCGTCTACTTTTGGCTACTGTAAAACGGAAGTGCTCGAGTTTCTTGAAAAGAAATCTAAAAGTCGGGATCGAACTTTGGAGGAGTCTTCATTTGAATCCTTTGTTTTGAACCAAGGCAAATTTTGGGGGATCCTCAATTTATCTGGGTTTCTTGAGCAAGGTAGTCAAGTCCTAGTTTCTATGGAAATGATCAAGGCGGAGAAGGTGGAGAAGCTAGAGACGAATGAGCTAGAGGAAAAATCTTCATCGTCATCCATTTTCGACTCCATCGAGGACTTTCCCGAACATCTCCAGGATCTCAAATCACCTCTGGAAAGAATCCTACTCGCTCATAATCAAGAGGTAAACTAGAAACCACGCCCACATTCCAATTATTAATACAATTAAACTCATTTATCTAAGTACATTTCCATAATTTTGTAATTTCTGTAGGAGTGGAGTAGCAAATTCCTGGAGGACTTTGAGCTCCAACCCCCGATCCAGTATCAGCTTGAAGAATTCCTACGGAAATCCGGATTTCTTGTTCGATCCTCAACACACGAAGCCATCATCAACTCACAAATCAAATCCTCACTCAAATGGAACAAATTTCATAGGAAATGGGATGGTTTTCCCCAGCGACTTGAAAAATATCGGGATTTGCTGGAAGTTTTCATGGAAGAGACTCCAGATCCGGATATTCCGGAAACCCTAACAGAGCCCAGCCTCAAATCCAAATTAATTGAACGGGAAATCCCACTACCGGAAACCACCACCATGGCAAGTTCCACCCTTTGGAATTTCCTTTTAAATTCTGGGGCTATTAAAAACTGCCGTGTGAAATTCCCAATCTCTTCTGCTCGCACTCAAAAAGACATTGATGACCGCCTGGGGGAAATTCGGAAAGCTTTAGAATCCGAAAGCATCTCTAGGGAAATGGACACCATTCTCGAAAAATTCCACAGCCACAGTTCAGATCAAGATCAAGAAAAAGCCGCCAAAATCAAACTCAAGATTGATCTTATTGAAAATCTCATGCACAGCCTGAAATCTGCTATAGGGCGTGTCAAAACCTTCCCAAAACTCAAGATGAGTTACGAACAATTACAAAACTATTACAAAACAGGGGAATACCCACCGGAAATTGAAGATTTCAAAGATCTCATGTTTGCACACGTACTGGAAGTAGCGGAAGTCAAATCCTGGTGGAATTGGGGTACTTTTATTGTTGCCATGATGGGTGTAGCACAAGTAGCCGCTGGTATCTACCTCACTACATGCACTTCCGGTTTAATGGCTCATATGGGTGTCGCATTAATTAGTGAAGGCTTAAGTGACGTTGCATTTGCAATTCAAGCGGGTATTAGCGGGAACTTTAGCTGGAAAGATTACGGTGTGCATAAAGCAGTGAGTTTAGTAATTTCCATCACTTGTGCGGGAATCGGGGCGTATTTGAGTATGGGAACAAAAATAGCGGAATCAACAGGAAAATTTGGATTTGCCCTCCTCAGAACTGTCGGCCTCCAAGTATTGAAGGAATGTACAAAAACTCTTGTGTTTACTGTAGCGGATATGGCCATGGACAAATTATTGGTAAAGATTCAAGAAGAGATTGTGACAAGTGTTGGGGAGAGCCTTTCCGAGAAACTCTGTGCACATGAAGGGACTCAAGAAAAATTTGCAGAATTGGATCAAGCCATAAATCAACTTCACCGTGAGAGTTTTGAAGCAGGTCAAGCAGAAAAAATTATAAATGAAAGCTTTGAATCTGTTTTAACCTCTGTGAAAGCGGGCTCAACTGGTGTTATGATACAGAAACATGGAACCACCGTCGCTTCCACTTTAGTCGGTCAAATGTCCCAATCTGCATCAAAAATTATGGATTTTGGGAATGAAATGTTGGAGAAAAAGGAAATCAAATCCTCACATGGGGCTTATGGGAAAGCCGCCAAAGTAATGAAATTTATCAAATGGATACGTATTATTATTAAAACAGCGGAAATTGGGAAAATGCTCCATGAAATGATTCGATACATACCGGAAGTCATTGGGAAACTCATTGCGAAACTAAAAACGGCTGGAGCGAATCTAAGGAAAAATCGTGAACAAAAGGATAAGAAAACTTCAAGTTCAAGGAAAAGTTCCAGTGAGGATTTTACAAAATTCAAATCCACTTTTACGGGGTCAATGAAAAAAGATATTTTGGATTGGATGTTGACACAAGTTAAATCCACACTGGTTTCCCCTGCTCTTCAAACTCTAAGTCATTTCCTTATGAAAAAAATTGGTAGAGCAATTGCATCGGGTACAAAATCCCTTCTTTTCAATTCCCATCATCGTGATAATATTGCCCGACTCTCCGATTACAGACCCGCTATGGGTAAGGAAAAGAAAGCGATAGCAAAAGGAAGGAAAATTAATATCGAGGAACTGAGCCCAGATCAAAATCTTGCCAACTATCCAAATGAAACGGTCGGGGATGCCATCAATTTATATGGCAATTCCTGTAATTTCTATCAAGATGCTTCCGGTCAAATCCTATTTGAAAAGATGCCTTTTGAACAAGCTGTTCAAAATATGGGAAAAGGAAGTACAGCCGGCCTATGGGAACTCACAATGTGTGCTAATTGTGATAAGCAAGAATTTTGTATCAAGGATTTGACAGGAGAATTAAAAGGAGAGGATCCGGACGGGATGATCCGAATCAAGCCATCTCGCGGGATTTTGGGTGCATTCAAAACCCAAAAACCACCTGTGGATTTAGCCTATGTGAAGACGGCAGATGGGAATTACCATTTCATGCCCATGGTCAATGGAGTACCATTGGAAATACCACAAGGCCCTGGACAAACCAACACGTGCCTCTTTCAATCTATCGCCTTCCACAATGAAATGAGGACTCGCGGTGGTAGCTCTCCCGGTCAGATGGACACCATATTAAATGAACTGGCCAATGAGGAATGCCTGCGACGCCATATCCAACGCTATCAACACTACACCAAGAAAAGTTCTACAGCTCGTTTCTTCTATGAAAATGGAATGAGTGAGGCTTCCAGGAATTTTCAAGGGGGAGCCCGGCAAGGGAGGAGAAGGGCTCAAAATCAAGATTTTAATATTGACCCACTTGAACCACCCAGAGATTTTATGATCAACTCCCGTGGTGAACGTCGAAGATTCTTTACAGAGATTGATTTGGGTGAGGATTGTTTAAAAGGAGATTTGGACTATTCTGTTCCAATCGTGTCGGATGAGGCGAGAGCGGAAAATCCATGTCCACTGGATGGAACGCCGTTAATGTACACGATCGAAGGTTCGGGTGGCCGATTGGAGTATTCTGAGTCTGTTTATCACCCGGAAAATACGAGACGCGGGACTCGGACGACGGATGCTCAGAGAAACAGAATTTGGGAGATGGGTAATCCAATGCCCGCCGACCCCGATGCACCACGACCGCCAAACGTTCCGTATGATGTCGGTGAGTAACTGCTATTTGACACGTTTTGACTATGCACAAGACATTTGACCTTCATTGTGACGAATGCTGATTTGTTATTTTTTTTAAAGGACATGCTCACGAATACAAAGGGGGTGGTCCTGGTGACGTGGATCACAATACTTTCCCACAAAATCCAACATTGAACCGAGGGGAGGATAGTGTATATGCTACCCGGACTAGAAATTGGGTCCGAAATCATCCCGATAGAATTGCCCATGTCCGACGAGGTTTTATTTATCAGAATGACTGGGACACTGTACCCTACGAGTACCAAATAAGAACCACATTCGCCGTACGTAATCGTCATGCTGGTCGCTATGAGGTTGTCCGTGATGAACTTTTCACAGTTCAAAATCCTCCTCCGGATCCTAATTTTGGACAACGGCGGCAGCAACGGTAATTATATTTAAAAAAGTAGAAGCTGATATGAGAAATAAGTGCTGAGCAGGAAAATAAAGATTTCATTTTACTACAAATCCATATTTTAAGTTACTCAATGATTTTATTGTTAAAATAAATCAACTACGACAAAATATCGTGCATTTGAAACTCCAGAATTTCTTGTAGACTTACACTTTTTAATGGGGACTTTTAGACGAGATTCCATCGTTGTCATCATTTTACATCATTTTACCATGAGTCATCAGAGCCATAGTCACGATAATCGGAATCTTCATCACGAAGGTTCCAATCCTCGCTATTATAAAAGCCTCGCCTGTGTCGATATCCATCGTCCTCAAATGTAACTGTAGCATTCGCACCCAAATTTCTCTTAAGATCATCCACCGCTTTTTTACAGTCTGTAATAATTTTTTTATTTGGATTAAAAAGTTTAACAAGGAATCCATCAAAAATCTTTGAATTTTTTCCAAGAGAATAAAGTAATGACCATTTCTAAAACCAATATGTAAAGTAATTATTGAAGATTTTGTTAATCTCTCAACCCACTTGTTATGGAATTTTTTTTTTTTAATTTAATGATTTATTGTCAAAAAGCACAGTGATTAAACTGATTTCCAGCAAACAAAAACCGGACATGACTGTTCTAGCCCAACGTGGACAATCCATTTCAATCTTGAGAACTTTCAAGTCGAGGGTATTAAATTAATAACAGTTATGGAAAAGTGGAAAATTTTCAAAAAGGAAAGGCAAGGAAATTCTACATTCCCAAAATTTAGTCATGATCAAAAAATCCTCAATGACGACTCTCTTGCTCATTTGACCGCCTACGGCATCACACCCGTATTTGATGAATTTCGCCCCTTCCACCTAGCTCAACGAATAAAAATCCTTTTTTATTCTGCAATTATTGGCTTTGGAAAAAATTCCATCAAATTCGAATACAATCGCAAGGAAATGTAAAAAAAATTATGGTCATTCGATATGGGCTTGATGGATGATGAAATTGCGCCTTTCAAACCCCTCTCATTCAAAGAAACGAACATTCATTTGATTTTTTATGCTTTTCTTCTCTTGTTACTCATCAGTCAGTTTCTAATGGAAGTCAGTTTGTCTCTTTTCATCATTTTATTCAAATTTTTCATGAAATGACTTTGAAGCACACTTAACTGCGTCTGACACCTACAGAGGAATTCAGCAGTGACTCCATTTCCAACATTTCCTTTATTCCTTTCAACCTGTTGGAAAAATAACAAAGGAAAATACCATTCACAATAAAAAAGTTCTCTAAATGACCTTCAGCTCCTACAATTTCGTGTGTAGTCACCGACACGGTGAGATTGTTGACGGGGATGATGGCGGCAGTATAGCAAAAGAGGGTGAAGCCATTCAAAAAGAGAACGTAATTACGAAAAGCCATGATGTAAGCATGAAGACATCCAATGGGGATTTTTATGTAGATTGAAGGAGGATTCTCTGCCAATGACGTCAAGAGTTCAGTGCACTGTGGTTTCCGAAAAACTCCGACTCCTAGACTCGCCGTAAAAATCAGAATGACGGCCGAGAATATATAGAAAATCCCTCGAGCAGAACCCACACACAATTTTGTATTCCTCGTCAGCATTCGGATTTCTTCTACACAAAACGTAAAAATGTAAAATAAAAGGATGGAAATACTGAAAAACTAAAAAAATTTATGCGCATATGCAGGTTCAGAATGGTATGAAAAAAAATGTGGGGGATTCTCACGGTTTAATTGAGCAGTGATGTGGTGAAATGAATTTCCGTATGTACAAAAGGCGCTATGCAACTTTTTGGACCTCCGCCACCTCGATATCGTAGATCTATGTTAGAAGATCATATGAGCCAAGAATCAGCTCATTTGGACGAAGTAAATAAGTGTACGGTAGATTCTTAGTTTGGATTTAGGTATTTAGGTGTAACTTTACTGACATCTCATTTGGCTGCTGCTTTCATCACCCCCTTCAAAATCCTTTTCACTAGGATTTT
>JAQGBI010000163.1:0-25635 GCA_034698325.1 Sminthurinus elegans | reverse complement strand
GGTCACTTCCGACGAAGGTTACATTTTACAAAATTTTACATTTACAAAAATTGTAAAAGCTATGTAACCTTACATTTTTTGTAAATGTAAAATTTTGTAAAATGTAACCTTTGCCGGATGTGACCCATCTCACGAGCTACATTTCGACCCAAAAACGTAAGGTAAAAGTCTACATTTACATCAAATTGTAAGCTTACATAGAATTTTTTTATTTCATCGGGTTCCCACCTATTGAACATTTTCTGTGTACTTTGAAACCTGTCAAAATCTCCTTTATTCATTCGTTCTTTCATTCATTCATTCATTCATTTATTCTTTTACAAATGAATGTATGTAAAATGTAGAATGTAGATTTAGATTCATAAATTCACGGGTAATAAGTTGAAAATGTTGCAAGTGAAAGGGAGAGGAAATATTCAAACATTCAAATATTCAAAGGGAGTGGAAAAAATTGAAAGGGAAAAGAGGAAATATTTGAGGTGATGGAATCATTAGCTCGTAGCTCAACTTCTTCTTTTTCATTTTCCATATCCGTATAGTCCAAATTCGCATGGTATATAAAAGAAAGGAAGGTCTAGAAGGGAATTTGGATCTATCTACACGTCGAATTTAGAAACCCAAAAGAATAAAGAATAAAGACTAAAGACTAGAGAGTAGAAAGCAGAGAGCGAGCAGCTGCTGTTGGGATAAATGACAAGTCTTGTGATTTCACAGGAAAACCGATTAGGCCAGACGTGATCCATGCACAGAAACAGACAGACACTTTTACTTTCACTCTTCAGTCTCTACATTCTGCATTCTACATTCTACAGGGAAGCTGAGACTTGCAGTCTTTAGTATTTATGCACAAGAGTATGAGTCGAGACGGGACTATTCTATGTGTATAATATAATATATAATATGTAACGTCTAGTCTAGTCTAGTCTAGTTCGTCCCCTGTCTCAACTCTATTCTTCTACATTCTACATTCTTGATCTATCCTCTTGAGCTGAGTTCCTGTGGCTTTCTTACTTTCTGTCTTTTCTTTCTTTTGTCTTGAGTCCTGAATCCTGAGCTCCCCATTGTTTTTAAGAATTCGTCTACTCAGGAAGAAAGCAAAGTTAAAGACCCTGAAATTTATCGAGGGAGAGGAGAAAACTTAACTAAAACGAGAAGAGAATAAAAGTCAGCGGATATGTATGTAGGTATGTATTTATGTGTCTAATGTACACCTACAGATATTTGAATCTACATAATATACTATACTATACATATATTTGTACAAAAGACACGGATAGATAGAAAAAGTCGGCCTTTTTTTCTAAAGCCAAAGCAAAGTCCTTTTGTTCCAATTATCCTATTTCTTTCTCAATTGTGAAAGTTGTTTCTTTCACCAGTTAGCTTCTTCAAATTTGTCACTTTTTATTCTTCATTTTTGCTTGTGTGTGTATCTTTGTGTGAGTGGTCGGTATTTTATTTATCCAAAATTGGATCTTTGGAATTGGAATCTTGGTCAAAATATGGATCTTTTGTATAATCAAATTTTTGATGAAAAAATTCAACCATCTTTTGATTTTCTTGTATATTGCATATTGTACAACGTACAATGTACGTGCTTCATTTGACTTGTAATGTCAATATTTTAAAATCAATATGCGTGGAAAAGAATAAAATATTATCAGAAAAAATCCAAATGTACAATATACATTGTACGTGCATGAAATTTCTGACTTGTGCCTTTTGACACATTTTTTATACAAGTATAAAATAAGTGCTCCTGTTAAAATGTGTGGATAAGGTTATTTCAACATTTTAATACATTTAATAAATTTTCACGCTATTTTTTTTTCAAGGTCATAAGTCTTCACAGATGAAAGAATTACTGTTACTTTTGGCAGTAATTTGGCTCCCTTCCCTTTATTTTCTCTCACAGTTCACAACTCGCAACTCGCAACTAGCCGAAGCTCGCAGTGCAGCTCCTGTAGATTGTAGATTGTAGATATTAGATGTATTGTACATTTTTACATTGAATGTTGAAACATTGGAAGTTTGGAACGTGGGATATTTCCCGCTTTGGAAAGTTGCCTCACTCACACTTACACTTTTTACTTTTGCCTATAGAAGAAGGAATTTTTTGCTCTCTCTTCTTTCTTTCTTTTCCTCCCTTCACTGTGTATTTGGATGATGGAGATATATATTCAACCTTCTGAAATCGTTTTGTCTTTCGCAGTTCCTTTGTCGACGTTATAGGTT
Organism: Sminthurinus elegans; assembly: GCA_034698325.1. Lineage (NCBI taxonomy): Eukaryota > Metazoa > Arthropoda > Collembola > Symphypleona > Katiannidae > Sminthurinus > Sminthurinus elegans. Next base: position 23,403 of record JAQGBI010000163.1, on the reverse strand, counting down.
AGCAAGTTGGGTGGTTGTGAAAAGTGAAAAGTGTCAAATGTCACTTTCACCGGATGGTTAACTTTACAACCCATATCCACGTGTGGCAGGCACATGTGAAACATCTCTTTCTCTTTTTCTGTGTATCTTTGTCTAAACACAAGTAAACGAAAAAGACAAAGGAGCAGAGCGAAATAGAGACAAAGGGAAGAAAAGAAGCAATAGCATAACGGATACATAACCGTTTTCCCGTTTTCCTTCGGTGATCGTTCATTTCCCTTGCTGGAAACCATGGTGCATGCATCCTTTCCATCTTTGTACACTGTACAGTGTTTTCTCTACATGGTACACACAAGACACAAGACACAAGACGTTAGACGTTAGATGCTAGACACGCACGGAAAAAAGTAGCAAATGGTTGGGAATGGGAATGATGGGGCAAAAGTCGGAAGAGGGAGAAAACCAAACCGATTTATCAATCAGGGAAGGCGTGAGAGGACACGGAGAGCGACAGATTCAAGCTGAAACCCCAAATCGAATAGGAGAAATGATATGCAGATGCAGATTGCCAAATATTCTTTTCCCATTTATTCCTATTCCTATTCCTATTTTCCCTTGACTTGACTTGGCCTGACTTTCTCCTCTACTTTCTTTTACAGTTTAGAGGCTATACAGTGTAAACTCTAAACTCTACACTTTGACTTTGACTTTTCTATCTCCTAGTTTTTCTTGGTTTGGTTTGGTTGGATTTGATGTGGTTTTTCCTTGTTGAAAAGAAAAAGAGGCCAGGGAAAAAAGGAAAGGCGTTTGTGGTCTCAGACTCATCCTCATTCAGCAATGACATTTCTATTGAACGGTTTCTGAACCATACCAAACCAAAACAAACCAAACCAACAGACATGAAAAACCAAATGTGAGCGTGAATGTGAATGTGGCCATTGATATTGATATTTATATTGATATTGCAAGGGATGAGTGTGAAACGTGAAGGGATGAGAATGTGAAAACGTGAGAGTTTTGAATATCCACTCTTACATGTCCACAACACTTTTTATATTTGCCTACATGTGTGTTAAAAACATTACATTATTTTACAAAGGTCATGCATGATGCTTAATGCTCGATACTCCACTTGAATCTTGAAACTTGAATTCAAAATTCAATTCATCTTCACCCCATGAATATTTCTCATAGTTTTGTAAACGTAATACTAAACGTATTTATACGCCACTTTTCTTCTTAAATACCTATCATAAAAATATGTAATTGGAAAACCCTCATTTTTTAGGAAGCGAAGCTGCCTTTTGGAATCTTCGTGTCAGTACGTCTGTCGCCAGTTGAGTCCGCTTTGCGTCGATACTAAAACTAGCCATCTACCGGACTAATTTGATAGTCGTTGGTGGTGCCATCTAGTGGACAAGTTTTAAGAACTCATTTGAAGTTCATGGCAGGAGTTTGCTAAAGGCGGACAGACAAAATTTGATTTTTATAATTTGCTTCGCTTCCGGAGCCTAAAGTATTTATGCTTTCACGTCGATTCAAAATCGTCAGGAAATTAGGAGTTTTGACTTTATTTAAGTTTGTAACATTGAAAATTATTTATTTATCATTAAGTGATTTGCCAGATTTTCATCCAAACGCTAAGGGGAAAAGAATTGTAGTATTTTGGATTTGTTATCGTGATACAACTCAACAATACTATATGAGTTGGATTTGATTATGAATGACGTAATATCATACGCTGGTTTGGTTTTTGATTTTGATGCACTTGAAAATTTCAGTGAACCGATGCACATGAATCTTGAAATATTGATTGATCAATAAAATGACAGATGGAAGAAGAAGATGATGACGCAGTTATGAGTTTTGTTACTCATGAGAAATGAAATAAAATGTATCTTACCTAAATTGTCACCAGAGATGAATGTGGGCAAGATTAAGAAGAGGATGAAAAATGTGATGGAGAGGAGATGAAGATGATCCGGATGATCCTTCTTCTTGCACATGATTAAACTCCGTCTACCTTGAGATTTATAAATTGGTTGGGTTGGAGATTTGGACTTTGATTGTAGAGTTTGTGAACTGTCACTGTCCTTTGGTCTCGCTCTCGACTTTGATTTTGATCTCGGTCTATGATCGTGGTTCATTTTGCTACCGTTTTTCACTGTATCCCACTTGCTCTTTGATTTCCCTCTTGAATTCCAATTTAGATCCGAAGTCGGACTCAAATTTTCCAGTATTGTCAACATTAGCACAGTATTACAAAATATATACACCACAATTTTGACAGTTACATTCAGAAATTTGATCCAAATACCAAATTCCTACAACATCTGTTTATATATTTTGTATTTTGAAAGCTAACTCTATTACTGAATCTTACAATCTTAAAACTTGGCACAATGAAGGAAATAAAAGAAAAAACACTAACTTTTGACGCACAAAAATTCACTAACAGTAACAGTATCAACAATGAACACTTAACAAATGTTTTTTACAATAGAATATTGTGTTGATGAGTAGATAGTAGACTTTTGATGGAAAAATTTACTACTCTGAACTTTCACATTCCAAATTTACCTGCCAATTAAAGTTTCCTCGTTTTGTATTTTTTTTTTCAATTGTTAGCTTGTAATTTTTCAAAAATGTGGAGCTTAATAGAAAATAGAACAATTATCCAACATGTTTTATCCATCTTCAGCACAAATGTAGTATCTCCAATTTCACAGATCTTTTTCAAGGTATTTCTTTTCAATCTACACACTACATAAAAATTGTCAACTCACCAATTGCAATTTAAATCTCCAGTCGTAAAAAGGATTCAAACATAAAACAATTAAGCTGAGATGAAAAGAAGGTGGCACGAATATTTCTCTGCAATTAAATTTTTTAGTTAGTTTAATTGTACATGTAAAAAATGTGATTTGAAAGCTTGTAAAACTAATTTTGGAAGAGAATACGTTTTTTAACCCCCGGAAACATGCGTCATTTTAGCTCTTATTCGAGATTGATCAACTTTTTCTTATTTCTATTTCATGTAAACTATTCAACCCTTTCCTGTTTTTCTAATATTTTCTATTGTCTTCAAACTCGAAACTCCAAATTCCAAACTCGAAGCTCCAAACGACACTAAATTCTTGGTATTCGTATTTAATTTAAAACGGCGTAACCGAACCCGGTGAACAAACTTGTACTAGGAAACACTTTTGTACAGTGTACATTCGAGGGTGAGGGATGAACAAAGTAGGAATTCTTTTCCAATTTTGAAGCACTGGCTCTGAAAGTACCTACAAATCCATGAATATGACATGAATATAAACAGGAACAGGACGAAGAACATGAACAGTGAACACTTACACTAACACCAGCATGAGCACAAAAACATGAAGAATGTCAAGATGAGGATAAACTGAGAAACTTTCCAGTTTCAAGTCAGTCACGAGGAAAAACTAGTGCACAATTCCACATTGTCTCCAAAGTAAAAAAAAACGAAAAAGTTGAACAAAGTTGGAGATGCACAAAGTATACACTATACTCTTGTATAATATTATATACTTACATTGTACACACGCACAAAAAACTGAACATTGAATACGGTACGATGTATGGTGAACGGTGAGGATGAGAGATGCGGGAGAAGCGAGAAGAAACTGTATCAGAATACTTAAAATTGAGGATGGATGCGAACAGATCGACCAACTCGAAAGGACTGGTAAGATTAAGAGCAGTGGCATGTTGTTCCAGTGGAGAGTAGAGTGTAGAGAGAAGAGAACGAGGTCCTAGTTGCAGATAGTATTTTCCAACTCTACGACCCTCTTTCTCGTTTCTCGCTATACTCCTCCTACACGCTCCTTCACAAGAATCAAGAATGCATGCAAACACAACACAACACTAGCTTACCTTTGGATCTACGTAGAGCGTACATTACGTAAGTACTATACATAATGTATAATTTGTACACTGCAGGGCGATACACTATACATTATACACTATACACATTACACATGCAAAGAGCAAAGAAGAGACAAGTGAAACTTTGAAAAACCGTCACAAAGTGCATTTTAAATGCTCCCTTTCCCTTCCTTCACTATCACAATAAATGGAGACATTTTTCATAAGAAGTTCAACCTTAAATTTGCTATATTGTAGATTATAGCCTCGGTTTCAGTATTATTGTTGATTGTTAAACGTGTTTTTAAAGTGTGATATTTTACAGGCTGGAAATGATTGAACAATAGCAAATATGATTTTGTAAAACATAAATTATCAATGCATAATTTAATGTTTTAATTTTATCATACGAAACTGACATTATTTACGGCATCATTAAATTCAAGGCCAGTTTTCATGTTAACATATAAGATGCATTATGTATAATATTTTTACATAGAGAAATGTCTTGAAAAATCGTAAAGTTTTAAAAATCCGTATATATGCAATTTTTTGAGTAGTAGACTTTGGAAATTGGAGTTTTGTAAATGAAATGTAAAAATTGTCATAATTATCTAATTTATTATTCATCATTATTTATTTATTTATTTGTTTATTTTTACTTTTTGTACATAACTATACAGACAAAAAAGACCCACATTTAAATAGATAATAGATACTAAATAAACTGATCAAGATGTGAGTTGGAATCATTTTTATTTAAACATCATTGATCATTGTATTACTTTCTGAACAGTCAATGAACAGGCAATAAATGGTTTTCTGGTGCGAACAGTACTTTTTTAAATGTCAAGTTAAATTTGACTTTGGACGACATGAAGAACGTAAATAAACGTAAAGTAAAAGCTTGTTTCAACTTAAACTTTCAACTTCTTTCCAAGCGGAATAATATACAAATATGATCAAATATAATTCAAAGTAAAAGCGTATTGAAGTACAACACACGGAACCAAACCAAGTTAGAGTGATGTTGAGCATGTGGCTGAGACATCTTTGAGGAGAAAATGCAATGATTTGAGTTTTCTCTCTTCATCCCTGACCGAAGACAAAGACCAAGGAAACTATATGTATTGTGGAGGAGCAGCATCGCGAGAGATGAGTCGTCGTGATAGTGTAGAAACGGACTGTTGTAATTTAATATCTTGATGTTTATTATGCCTGTTATAATTTTCATTATGACTATTCACTCAAAACCAGAGTAATCGTATTATCAATAATTAAGGAGAACAAGGTGAAGACCATTCCTCGGTCGACGTAATAGAGAGATCCAATTTCCATCCGGACAGGTTTACAAGATTTGAGAAAACGAGAGAACCATGGATATTTTCTGTACCTTTTCCACGTGAATAAGCACTCTAAGGAACCTTCATATATTTGAGCCATTATTTTGAAGGTTATTCGAATGTAGAAACACTATACATACACAGACAAAGAAAAATATTATAGATTATTTGCAATTTGTAATGCGTGAACAAAAATCTTAGGATTTGTATTTTTATTTATAACATCACACATTCATAATTTTTTGATTCTATTCACCACAAGGACAGCAACCACAGACAAGAGAATGGCAACACCACCAGTCATTTTAATTGCTCCATAGATGCTCCGAATCGCCAAGAGAACAAAGAGCAATTTATGGCCAGGTAGAATAATACTGTAGACATCATTGGCTTTTGTTTGTAGAATTTGTATACATCTATAGCGTCGAGCAATAGTCTCGAGACTCCACATTTGGGGTGCAGTTTGTACCCTGATTCTTTCACCAGCACGAGCACCAGCATCAGCACCATCGTTTGTATAGTCAGCAGGTTCTGTTCTCACGAACGATGTCAAACTATGAGTATAAATATTTAAAAAAAGATTCATCTGGTCAATATTTCATGCATAGAAACTTTCGTAGTTTATGTTAATTAAAAGTTAAAATACAGAATATTTTTGATCGATTGACGATGGTTAAAATGAAAGGAAAGAAGATTTACTTATGCTCCTCTATGATCTTTCGGAAAGGATACATGTATGCATACATGGGTAGAGCAACAAAGTACATGTTCGTCCACATTGAATGCCATATACACGTGAACTACATCACAGTCATAAACAAAATAATTTTCAAAAAAGGAATTTGTGATAATTTGATGTTTTCAAATAATGAAGTAATATCCATTGCATATAATATAGTGCATAGACTATAGAGACACAAGATAAAAAGGAAAATGTATAATTAGTCAACCTGCAGCGAATGGTAGAATGAACCATGGTTTGAGATTAGCAGCATTCGGCATGAGGGCAGTCAAGAGAACAGGTCTGGCAGGTCTACGAAATATCAGCACGAGATTTATACAGCAGATCAACGTTCCGGATTTTATGAATATACTTTGAAATTTCTCACATCCATTTTTCTCCTCTTTCTTTCCACGACTTTCACCGTTTTCTATTTGAGAGTCGCCTGAAACATTATGTTAAAGAAAAACAGAAAGATATGCATGAAAAGTAAATAGGCAGCGTTGAAACTGGGAAACTGGGACAAAAGGTACAAAGTACATAATATTAAATAATCTAATTGATTTGAAATGTGAAAGTTCCTTACTTTTATACTGCTCAAAAAACCCCATAAATTGGTTCACAAATTCCAAGAGTTCATGACGGCGCATTATAATGCCTAGATGAAGGGCCACTGGGATGGCGTAGGCAAGAACGGAATACTCCATGTAAATTTGCATTGTTGTGGAGGATTTTTCATCAAAATAACTTACGTACAAGCACTGCCCCATTACATAACTTTCGTATAAGACGGCAGTAGTTATGTTCAAGTACCAAAAAAACTTTCTCCTCTTGGTGTACACATACTTCATTCGACATGTCTTCTCGTCCCAAGCGTATGGAGAACAACCCCAAAAATCAACTCTTTTTATACAGTTTTTAACATAGTTTAACGATGTTTTGGACAACATTTTCAAAGCAAAGGGTAAGTCTTTTTACTTTGACTTTAACAAACAAAAAATAGTATTGTTTTTTTTTATTTTGTACCCCTTAACTCATGACTCGGTTGTAAAATGATTAACCACAATATCTCACTGTTTCCACAAATTCTGGTTTGTATAGCATAGTATGAATTGTATGTGTGCCGTGTGACACTCACAAATAGCAAACGAGGAATGGAAGGGATACGTAGAGGACAATTTTCTGTTGCCTAGCTGTTGAGTATAATACTAATAATGTACTAAATGAATCCCATAATACTGTACAACATGTTCCTCATTCCTGCTTCATTAATTTACACTTTACCATAGCTTTTGTTTCAAGGTGAACAAACAGTTTCCAATCAGATAAAAATGCATTCAACATGACTTATATTATATAAGTTGTGTAACATGTACATTGTATATAATATGCTCATGTAATGCTTTGTCAAAAGTCCGGACTCAATATCAAATCAATAAATTTCCAGAGGAAGGGAGAAATATGAAGCATCCTGCAACAGTGAGTATTACATATGTATGTGCAATTACACGTTTGTGCCCACTTACTGACAATGAGTGAAACATCGAATTCAGGTCGTTGAATTATTAAATGGATTAAGTAATTGTGTAACAGGTATTTATTTATGAGTGTACCTTAAAAAGGTAAGAAGCAAATGTTGTGAGTTTCATCTATCCCATGTTCTGCTCACAGTCAATACTATATTCTACTACTTTACGTCCGACGTCCTACGTCAAGTTAATATACGTTATACATGTTCAAAAACAGAATGTAGTACTTTGTCAAATTTTCACCACTTATTTCTTATTTATTTTTTCATCAGTTTCTATGAACATACATGTACTTAATATTATTTTAAAGTAATTATTTATCACTATTTTCACTTATCACGTAGTAACACTGTATCTGTATCATACAATTTAGTTTTACAAGTCTCTGTACATGCAATTTCAAATACATTCATACATACTTACATACATAGACACACACATACATGACTTTTTCACTGTTTTCATTAAAATCTTTGGATTTACACACTGGAAATTTTACAGAGTATAGAGTACACAGTACAGAATAAATAGAACAAATCAAACCTCTGCACAAAGTCACACTCTTTTTAACTCTTCGTCAAAACTATATACACACATACATTGTATAATTACATAATACATGATGCACGAAAAAACACATATGCAACATGTACAGCCGGATTAAAATAACAGACAAAATACATAATATTTGGCATTAATAATCAAAAATAAATATACATTGGCATTGGGTTAACAAAGACGTATATATATAATATTCTATTCCTTTGAAGTTACATCGTACATGTTTTGTATATATTTATTGTATATTGTATATATATACAAGGTTTGTATCACTGAAAATTAGATGCATAAAACTGCATCAATAAATAAATAACAATATAATACTAAGTAATCATGTACTGCTATTTACCCTATCCTTTACCATATAGTATTAAATTACTAATATATCATATATATAGTGCAATATAAAATAAGTCAACGCAATCATGTAGACAATAATTTATAAAAAGTATGCGGATTGTTCAACTCATAATATTGACTGGCTTTGTATATATATATTTTGTAGTAGTTATACTACCAACTATCAAGTCTCATCAAGCGTTGTCGTTTCGCTTTTGGTTTCCGGATGAAGATGGTTGGGATGGGGTTGAAGTAGTAGTTGTTGGGTCAGCACCGAAGCAGGCTTGAATTTCATCCAAACTTTTACCCTATAAAAGAAATGATTTATATGATTATTAAGAATTTTTTTTCTTGACAATATTCCTTAAAATATACAAAAAAATAATAAATACAAATGTAAAAACAAATGTAAATGCCAAATTCACAGTCTTACTTTAGTTTCTGGGACGAAAATAAAAACAAAAACAGTTCCAATAGCGCAAACTATAGCAAATAACCAATAACACCAATCTGCTCCAATTCCCTTTTGTAAGTCACTGAAAAATTTGGTGACGAGGAAGGCCAAAATCCAATTGAAGGATGTTGCGATTGAACCAGCTAATCCCTTGATGTGAGGGGGTAGTAGCTCTCCCCTGTGGTAAAAAAAATACAACATTAATTAATAAATAAATAATCATCGCATCATAGGATACAGACAATTTGGAACATGAATTACAATAATTATTGTAATTGTCAATGTTAAAAGAAAATAAAAAATTACATCATGAGCCATGGAATGGGACCATAACCCAAAGAGAAGGCGACAATGAAAATGATGAGGGATACAAGTGGTAGCCATCCAATTTTATCGGCAGTTGCTGCTTTGTCCACATCCCCATTGTCTGCAGCATCCTTAAAGTAAAAGAAAATTCCGAGACAGACCAAACATATACCCATGGCAACGTCGGAGATGAGGAGCAAAAGTTTTCTTCCTGCTCGGTCCATGAGGACACTAGCAGCAACTGTAGCTACTACTTGAGCAACTCCCACAATAATGGTTGAAACGTCAGAGTCAATGGCCACTCCAGCACTTTCAAAAATTGTCTTTGTGTAAAAAATGACAGCATTCACACCTAGGAACAAAAGAAACAAAAGATAGTGTGGTTAGACACACCTTAAAACTATAAAATAACATTAGTTGAAAAATTATGTGTAAATGTGAAAACTTACCACTAAGTTGTTGAAACAACATGAGTCCTAAGCAAATCAAAACAGGCTTCAAAATTGGTGGGTCAAATAGATCCTTGAATGATGCACTCAGTAATTTTCCATCATCCACACTCTTTTGAATCTATTCATATTTATGTCACTGAATTAGCCACTGATTCTTCGAGTTAAACATTTTATAGTTCATTAAATATAATATTTAAAACTTATAGCAAATGGCTAAAGACTTACTTCTGCTAATTCTTCTTCAACATCTTGACTAGATGATGCTCCTCTCAACCATCTTAAACTCTCACTATAAAAACCAAAATAAACATAGGCTTAGATTCAAGAGCAATTTTTATTTTTACACGCATCATTATTATTTTCACCATTGTTTTATTTTTTTGAATGAACATTTAAAAAATCTCTTTCTTTTTTTTACCTGGCCTCGGCATGTTTGCCTTGGGAAATTAACCATCGAGGACTCTCGGGTGGGAAAATCATCATAACCAGGAAGACTAGAGGTCCAAATCCACAAATTAAAGCCAACCATTCCCAACTCACACCAACTCCTACGACGTAAGTGAATAGAATACCCACTGTGACCATAAGTTGAAATCCAGCTCCTAACATTCCTCTTATACTGTCTTCAGCTGTTTCTCCGATATATACTGGAGCTGCAAGTGAGAAAGCTCCACCACAAAAACTACAAAAAAAAGAAAGTTATTAAATGAAAATGTTCCTATATATTGTCAAAATACTCTATAGCTTTTGGTGATAATTTTTGGGCACTAAATATTATGCTGGTAACAAACTACAGTAATATACAGGAATAAATACTTACCCTGTTATCAGCCGTCCAACGTACATGAGCCCAATTTGTGTAGCATATGTTATGAGCAACCATCCGAGAACGAATGGAGCGGAGAGGACTAACATGGTAGATTTACGTCCAAATTTTTCAATACAAAAACCTGACACTGGACCTGAGAATAGGGCACCGATCTATAAAAATACAAAACATAGTCATTTCATTTTTTTGAAACGATTTCTCCAGTTGTTGCATGTAAATTCGAACTTTTATGAACATGTAATGCTAGAAAAAGTAAATATCTTATAATCACGTACCGGAACCATTGCACCAATCCAGGAGTCTTTTTGATCCCATGAATCAATTTCCGCTTGGGTTGAATTTTCGGTAATCTGTAATTTTGAAAGTAGGTGTCAAAATATTTGCCGACAAATGTCAAAGAAAATTTTCATGATTCAAGGCGTTGCGTATTAAAAAAAATTAGGACTCTTCTGTGTTAGTACTTACATTTCCCCAATCCGGATCTTCTCTTAACTGAAACAATTAATTCATATTTTTGTTTACCCTTCATGTTCTCAAAATAGACCATTCAAACTAATTATTGTACATTTATTAAAATAATCATAGATGTAAACCTGAGGTCCAGCTGGTGAAGTCCATCCAAGAATTGTTCCCAGACCAAAAGCTCCAATACAGGCAGCCAGGGCCGCAATAATTTGCGGTCCTTTTTTCCCCTCTTTACCCATTATTTTTTTTTATTTAGTTTTTTAAAGTACTATATATATTTGGTAATATAAAAAAGTTAAAAAGACGAGAGTATAAACTGTAAAAATATCAAATATCCCAAATTTTTTAATTTCTATAATTTCTCAGTCGTTGAAAGTTGGCAAAGTCTTCTAAGGCTCTTAAGCTGAGTGTATGTACGTGTTGGTCCACGGTTTAACCTATCGAAAAGAAGAAAGCACAAAAGACAAAGTTAAATTAAATTGAATTGCATTGTATTCTTCAAAGTTTTGCATTCACCTTTCAGCACTATACACACATTTAAAATATAGGTATACACATGGTCATTTCATTCATTCAGGAAAGCAGAAGAACTACATATCACGTATTACCTGTACCCTATACCGTACATCGCACATGTATAAATAATACAATACATATCTATAAACTAGACAATGTGTGCAAACTACAAGAAGACTAATAAAATTTCCATACTTAACATTTGTTGTCAGTTGTTAGTGTGTGTATAGATGGTTTAAAAATTCTTTAAACTATTTTCCTCTAGACTAGAAATGTATAATTTGTTTGTAAATATAAAAAACAATGCCTGAAGACATGTATACTGCATCATAGATCATATGGATGTACATAATAAATAACCATACTGTATCTGCTAACTTCTAAGTAAAATAAGTAAAGTTTCAGCGACCGTCATCATTCTCATCATTGCCGTCACTTAAATATAATGGCCAAAACTCATCTGTATACTACTTTTTCTTAGAAAATAAAAACAAGTCTGCGGTTCAATTAGCTTGTAACTAACTACGCATACCTGACATTATCATGAATTATGAATATACACAAAAATAACAAGAATATTCTGAGAATAAAGATACATTTAATATGCGCACATGCTACATTAGTAATCAGTACATAAGATATGACACGCAAAGGAATTCACTTGAACTTACAAGAGGCAGGAATAACTATCTCTGTAGAATTGACTAAAGACTAAAGAGTCAGCTTCCGACGCCAGAATAATCAAAATACAAACATCATATTTCTATTAACCATGCAGCATGTATCATTTACTATCTATATTGTACGCATAAAGCCAGTTAAAAGATCCAAATTGTTAGTTGTACATATTTCATCAGTACTTTAGCAGCAGACATTTAACATCAAATCAGCAATCAGTAGCTAGAATATAACATCTTTTTAATTCTATTAAAGGTTAAAAGCTATGCACAGTAAAGTGTAACGTGTAGATACTAATTCCAGAAACAATATAAAAAATACAGTGCCATAGTTTGAATGCATATTGGCATATAGGTGCACTTGTTATCGTATCATACGTATTCGTATTATTCTCATACATACGAAAGGCAGTCATTATGAGTAAAATTATAATATTGAGATATCTACAATACATCATACTGCATGCATTTACTCATGGAGCAGTATATCTTGTTGAGTTTGAAAAAGCTATATGTGTGTTGTTTTGTAATATAATAATTAGTTTTTAGCCTTGAAACGCATGAGCACATTGTGCAGGATAGAACTGACGGGGATGAATCTACTGGAAATTCAGCCTTGTTAAAAAATAACATCTCATGCATCATACAACAGATGTTTAAATTTTTTAAAAAAAAACTGAACTGTTTCAGTTCAATAAGCACATTCCACGCTCAAATTCAAATACACATGTCATTTATTTTGTAAATGGCAGAAAATATCAAAACATACAATTTACAACATACAGTGTAAAAGTTCAATTTCAATCGTTATCCATTTTAAATGTACATGATTCAACACATTTTATGTTTGTATTTTGAGTGAATGACATCTACTTTGCTGAATTATGGATGCTAAATAAATAAAAATAAATAGAAACTTGTAAACATACCAAAAAATACTATTCCTTTGTAATTTGTAATAAATTTTCACACAATGCAGTACTCGGTACCAAGAAATTTAATATGCACTTTTACCAAAACACAGGGATATAGATCAAAAACTGCAAAACTGTATGTAAACTTTCCACATTGAATGAACTAAATGAAAACTTTATTTGAATTACACTTGAACTACATGTACACGAGAGTAACACTGAAATCCAGAAACACACAGATACAGATGATTGAAAGGTTCAAATAATAAAAGTAATATGACTTTGATCAACTGTTCAACATGAGAACTAAAAACAAACTGCAGTGGGAATCACAATACCTCTTGGTAATTTATTATTTCAGTAATAAAACAAAAAATCATTACTACTGTCGTCATCCTCATTTACAAATAAATTCTCCATTCAGAGATTAAACACTACGAAAACAACACAAATGACACGAGAAAGGTATCATGTATCAGGACTGTACTCAGTATTACGTGTAAATAATACTAGGAGTTTAAGTATACTTGTAGGGTCTAGACTACTCTAAACTAGTCTAATCTCATTCATATTTACCAGTATCACCCATTTGTTGCATTTACATTTGCTAATTGCTAATTGGCTTCCCGTTTCGTGCCTTTCTATATGGTATAGTCTATAGACGTAGTGCATATTACATTTGTATTCATATAATAACATGTAAAACCTAACATTACTACTACTATAATATTAAAGAAAAACATTGATATTGCGTGACCACTTCTAGATATATTACAAGTTAAAATTCCAGGTGAAGCCGCCACTGCTATAAGTATTATCATGAATTATATTTTTGTTGCACATTTACACATCTACAAACACATTTTGCTGCTTTTGAATATTTATGATATTTATTGTTCTGTCAAATTTTAGGAGATGTGTAACTTTCGGTACATGAATTTCTGAATGATTAAAATTAACTTTCATTATCTATTATCTATATAGTCCAATAATAATCATGAACTTTTACTATAAATGTACATGGAATTTAAAAGTATATCTACATCTACAGTCTACAAAATACCTTATCGTATAATATATAAGAGATATCTCAGAACTAAAATTTTAAACTAGATATATGATTATTATAAATGATGAGCAAACTGGATGATATTTATGAATATTATACTATATACTACTGTTGATAATAAAACCAATTTCCACTGAATCATATCTGGTATATCCATATAATCAACAAATAATTCATACCTCATACATACAGATAGACATGATATTACAAATTACAAAGTAACGCAGGTCAAAAAGAACATTACAAGCTCTACTTGTTAAAAGTTATAAATCATGCTATAATAAACGAAACAATGCACTATTGTAACAGAGAAAACATCATAGAGTAATTTGTATTATCCAGATTTCAGATAGAATACTATGTTTTCAATTTTCCACAGAATTTGATAAAACTGGCATGCTCGTTCTGAGTTTTAGGTCTGTACTGAAAACACTATCAAAAAAACTCCAAGTAATTACATACTGATGAAAGTTGTAGATGCCAGGAATATTTAATATATTTACTAACTAACCAATGAACAACTTACAAATTTAATGACGGTATGATTATTGTAATGACGACAGTTCAAGTGAAAACTCTTACGTATCAAAATCCCAGATTTTGAAACTTTGAGTACTTTGTTTCTGTTGTAAAAAGATTGACATACAACAAGTGGAGAACTGGACAATCCAATCATGACATGAATGATATCACTGAAAACGAACAAGTAAGTACTTGTAATTTGTAATACAATCATGTATAAAAACTAAATCATTATATTGTTTGACAACTGTCTATATTTTGAATCTATCACAAATTTTTGATCTAACATGTCTCATCATCATTATCATTGTCCTTCACTGTATTATAAAAGGAACATTTAATTGTTCAATTGTACTTGATTAAATACTGAACACGAGAGTAAAAAATCACGTTATGCGGTCAGACAAGAAAAATGTGAGTTATGTAAAAACAAGCCTGTCCTACAATTTACAAATAGAGTTTGATGTATCATCGTACATAATAAATATTTCAGATAATTTGTTATGTCACGTTTTTTTAACATTAATCAAAATTTTAATCCAAGGTAGAATGAGGACCTTCTTTGTTTTGTTCTCCTGATTTGTCCCGTGGTTTTTTATTTGCAAACCACTAAAATCCACTCCATTTTTGTACAAAATTTCAGTACTTTAAAAAAAAAAATTATTGAAGTATACAGAATACAAAATACTAAATTCAAATAATACAGGAACGCAATAACAAATTAGCAGAATGAAACGAAAAATATCTGATAAAATACAAATCCTCAAACCAACACTCCTTCTTAAAAGCTACGACGTTATTTTTCCCTATTCTGCTACACTGTATCGTCCTTTTTGACCGTCACTGATCATATATTTTTATCAGATTGTATCGAATCAAATTTTAATGACCAGATTCTCTTCTTAAACCATGTTTACGTTTTTCTATAATTTTAAGAACCTGCCTACAATTAAAGAACATGCTACTATATTAAATAGTGATGTAAATAATGATGAATGATGATACAAAATAAAAAAGACTTACAACTGAGCTTATTGATGTTATTGTTGCCTCTCCTCAAAAATCTGGAGCTGAAATAGTGTTCGCGGCACTTGGAGGAGATTTTCTGGCAAACAAGCACAAGAACAAAGAGAATGGGAAAACTCACACAAAAATGACCAATATAAAGTTGAGTGCTGGTCCGAAAAGTTGCAAAAATCACACTTGACTAGAAAAAGTCCGCTATCATAAAATCGTTTCATGATAATGACATTGACAAGTATAAAAATGAAAAGTCAATTATAATGTCAGTACATGGAATAATAGCTTATAACGATGACGAGGTCGATTATGATTGAATGGTTTATCTCATTTTATAGCACTTTATGTATATATATATATATTTATTATATCGTTGTAATTTGTTGTGTAATTTGCAAGTACACTTTTGATTTTTGTTGTAGCTATGCTACAATGAAGAACGAACACTTTAGTAATGTAGTTGGTATGTCTATATTATAGATTATTTTGTTATTGTTATTTATAGTTTTTATCCAGCCCTTTTATCCACTATATAATATTATGTAAACGTAAAACACTATTATAATACTCATAATATTTACTGGAGTTTTATTCACACACGTTTATATCAGCATTCAGTATTGACAATTCATGTACACATATATATTGTATATAGTTGAACACTTTTTATAATTTCTCGGAAAGGTATCAATATTTAAATTTTACATATATATATACACTCCTTCATTGGTACATAGTTTATAGTTTATCATAAGTAATATGTAACAAGTCAAAAAAAGGTGTGATTGTGACAAGACTTTGTGCATGTTTTGTTTCTTCCAATGATTACATTCAGCGTTGTTGCAACACAAATAATATTGTTAAATCAAATAATCACAGCAAAAAACATGATAAAATATGCATCGAATTTGATAAAACTTTGATTTGATATAATATTTACACTAAACAAATGTTATACCTTTTTACTGTATATAGTTTGTAGGTGCATATTATATTATTATCAAATTATCTTTTTAACCTGTTTCATCATTGTAAATTCACATTCGTGTTATTCACTAAAAGGACAGTTCATTGAGATTTTAAAAAACAGTTTAAATTATATTCAATAATAATAATAAACACAACGGCGGAATCTGTCATTTATTTATGTGTGAAAATTGAAATACACAATAATGATGAAAAGACCTGAATGAAAATACAATAAAACGAATGGGAGAGACGGCAGACGATGTTTATTGATCTGTCGTCTACCGTGTGCAAAACTATAATAACTTTTAACAAATCACAATACAACTACTAAATAAAATAGGTACAATTTTACTTCTTCTTTAAAGTTGTTGGTGTCACAAAAGCTCCCTCTCTATTGTGTTTCAACCTGACAAAAACAAAATAATAATCAGTCCGCCAAAAACAGCATTAGTAATTTTACATACAACAAATACATTAACTAAAGAAATCACAGAGACGAAGAGTAATTAACTTTGAATTACGTCAATAACGCATGTAAGTTACTGACAATAACAATAATAATATTATAAGAACCAGAATATTTTTAAAATACAGTCACGCTTTCAGATACTCTTCGTGTATAATATGTTCTGCTTATCTCATGTCTCATGTCATGGAATATCAAATATGCATTGGGAAAACGTAGAAAAATATGATACATAAATAATAATTTCAAATTCTTAAATAATGCTATAGCTGTTTGTACAGAGTATAGAACTAATTTAAATACAAGTTTCAAATTGCAGCATTCTGATAATTTAATATTCCTGTCTTTATTTATATATTTCCTGAGGATTTTTGTTGTATTTAATCTCCTATCTTTTAATATTATATATTCTTGTAATTTTTTAGTTGTAACAAGGACAATAAATACATAAAAGAATATTCTTGTTTTGTGCCTTTAATACATTAAGAATTCATCTAAGTCTACATGTATCATATTTTATGCTACAGTTTATAGCAGATTTAAGTAATAAGCCTTATTACTAATAAGGTGACATTTCTATTGAATTATTATCATTACTGATAACCGATAAGCACATATTCTTGATGTTCTTTCTACAGCACACCATTATCTCATTAAACTGTTTTTCCCATGCACTCACAGGGAATTTTCTGCTAATTTAGATTTGACGCAAAATTATTAGTAAATATTGTAAACGTAAATCACAGAATAGTACATTAAACAGTTTTTGGAGTCAAAGATATGATATCATAACCCAAATTTTATTGGAGGTGTGTCAAATTATAACATTATAATATTTTCTATTGTTGTTATCATTTATCATTTTTATCAGCAAATAAAACGGTACGTTGTAAAAAGGTTTTTGGAATAATCAATAGCTTAATATTGTCTCATAATATTGTAATACTTACATAGTTCACAATGTTCACAATAATCTCATATAATTATCTCCCTAGTATTGAATCTTGATTCTTCATTCAAGTTGCAATTTGAAAAGGAATTTACGCTTCTTTAGATTTAATCACTGGAATCAAACTATATAAAATAAATAATTAATGTCACCGGTATTGTTACAAGACGTATTTCCACGATCCCCGACTGTCAAATTAAATTGTAATTCACTTCACAATGACCAAAATAACAAAATAAAAAAGCTGTAAAAAGTTTAGATACGCAATACGCGATAGATCCTAAACTGAAGCGAAGTAATGACTAAATGATACTATTTTCATATAAATTAATATCCGTACTAGTTATTTTGGGCACTTTTTATTAATGACACTCAACTAAACCTACAATTAAGACGCAAAAAGTTGTCAAATGTCTAGTTAAAATAATTCACAGCAGAAATTTCAAAATTCAAAAAATAAAATCCCACGCTAGAGAATCCTTTGCAAAGGATGGAATAAAGATGGGCTTAACATCAATTTCATGTAAATAAAATCAGTGCATCTTCAATTTTAATCAGTTTTCTAGGGTATAAAAGATGACATTCAATGCTCAGTTCTCATAAACATTATGTTTTGTGCTATCGTCCATCATTTTTAGGAAAAATACTAAAATATTCCATAACCTTGAACCGTGTAGCTTTTTTCCCTATCGTTCAAGTTCATGGTCAACTTACAATGTATTTAGACTTTAGACTGTATTTTTGTATTCATCGTTCAAATAATGCTATAAAAAAGGGTCACATTGAGGATAAGGGCCGAAAATCTTGAAATGGACACCATGTCATACTAATAACCTATATAGATAGTAGATACAGTCACTGTAATTAAGAAAGTTGTGTCTTAATGTACCTTTTGCACTCTGCACCTTTGAAAAATGTTGTAGTGACATTTCATGTACATCATCATGTAAACAATACACAAAACAAGCAGAGTGTTCATAATACGGCAATAATTAGTGAAATGTCATACCTCTACGTGTAATGATGATATTAAGTAGTTTATATAGATTACATGTTAGATAAGAGATAAGAAAGTAACAGCATTATACTAAGTTATCTATTTCACTTCCGTCAATACATTTCACATTGTACAGCTAAGTTATATCTTATGCATGTTTAATGGTTTTCAAGTTATAAAGACATTTTCAACACGGAAATTAACTAGAACTTTACTGGATCTCAAATCTCAAGTCTCAATACAAACTCTCCGTATTCAAGAATTGGGCGGTCTACATAAAATGTTTTCTCATTCATTTTTAATTTTCAATTCTTTAAAATTACAATGAAGCCATTAATGTGAAATTTAGCAAATTGTGGGCAAGTAGAAAGCACAATTATTCTAGCAATGGGTGTAAATTTGAATACAAAATCAGTGGACTGGGGTAGATTGATTATTTATCTGTAATTTGTCCCTAGCACTGTATAGTGTAACCGAGTTGACTTGGTTCATAATAGTTAGTAACTTGCATAGCTTCATTCTCACAAACAATATCAGAAGTTTTTTTTTTACTAGATGTATTTTAATTTTATGCACACGCATATTATGAATATTGAATAAATGTGTGCAATGGCTGTTAGTGAAATATTTAGTACACACAGCTTCCAGCACTGTTTACCTTTTTGGTCTTATTTCGTGTGCATAAGTACAAAGTAGACAAACACATCATAGTTATTCAAATCATGAAACAAGTACATGTATAAGGTTGAGTACAAATACTAGAATACATTTTAAACGTAAATTTAACTTGCGCAAGTTTACAAACAGAGTTTTTGTTTTGACTCTAGAGTCTAGAGTTTTTTCGTGTGTTTTTATCTGACATATATCATAGGAATTTTGTATGGAAAGTCACAAAAAATCTAGCATTTGCAACACCATGCACATTGCATATTATAACAATTATTAGAGAAAAGTAAACAGGGACCAGATAACTATAAGTACATTCCGTGATGGTATGAATGGAATATTTTTGTTCCCAAAAATAAAGATTGAATTATTTTATGTAAATTAGAAATACTACAGAGACTTTTTGTACTATTTACCTTGTTACTGAATACTGATGACACGCTGCATCATACAAAATGTAGCACAGGAAAATTGGAATGGATAACTATGACGAGGTCGATATTCGAGATATCATTATGGAATATGAGCGATCTATCGAAATATATTACGGAGAGTTCAAAGTCCATTAATTTCTTGTTTGGAAAAACAAGCCTTTCATAATCATATGAATTTTAACTAGCTTTATTTCTTGTATTAACATTTAAAATTCAATATGCATAAAAATAGAAATATTTATGACATATACTATACTGAAAATGGAATATCACAGTGGTAAAAAGTTAGTCATGAGTAATGATATCATCAAAAATAGTGAGACTTAATCTTAAATTAACTATCAATGTTTAGTTAACTGAAAATGATATTATAAAATAAATAAAAAATATTCTGCATCTAATATTTTAACCACGGAAGTATATTCCTTTCCTTCGAGCTCCATGGCCACCACTTCCTGAATTACTGGCTCGATTTGAATACCCTTGAGGTACGTGAGGGCGACGGTAGGCAAACCTATTTGAATTGTCATTGAAGAATCTTTCTAGTAAAAGATGTCGTTTTTGAATACGATGGGAATTTGTCAAATTTATTGGCATGGCTCGAATTTCACCACTTTCCTCTTGACTTTCTTCTGGAGATTTGTGTTCAAGGGAGCTTAATGCATGTGTAGGTAAAGAGCTTACATAACAGAAACATAACTGAACGAAGATTAGTCCAACAAAGCCAGCGAGAAGGATCTATACCGAATTTTAGTGAAACAAGCCTACATTAAACAACCATCTTCATTTTTTGAACATCGATCGCTATTGTATACTGGTAAACCATGAATCAGATTTTACATTGTCAAGGACTTACAGATTTCATGATGTCTGTGATTTTTCGTACTGTGAGTATTCAAAAAGCTTCTAGATTTGGATTTCCGTTACTGAAAAGATACAGATGGTACCAAACGAGCACCTTGAGTCTTGAGACTTGAACGTGTTAGTAATTGAACAAGATGTCTAAGAAATTTAGAGCAAGTTCATTTAACCTTGTAAACAAAAAAGGTAAGATAATTATTATTTTGTATACATAGACTTTGACTGGAGTGTTTAGCGTTTGTAAGCACGCTGGATAAAAAGATACATATAATTATTGCTGTAGTGTAATGTGAAAGTAGTAAGTACAATAATTGATGGAATTTTTCCGCCACGTAAATTACATTTTGCAGTAAAAAAAAACAGTTGATAAACTAATGGAAATTTTTTACTTTGAATATCTATTTACTTGGAACTGATATGAATCCTTACTTTTGAATACTAAACAGGAACGTCTTGAGTTTTGATAACTTGTCAGTTCGTGCTGTCTGCAGTCTATTAGATGTGTGCTTTCTCTGTTTTCTGATTATCAGTGTCTCTCAACTCTCAACTAATAACTCCAAATTCCAAACTCCAAACGGTCCAAAGGTTTAGATAACGTGGCAGTAGCGCAACGGTGATGATACTGATACTGAGGTGGAAAAGAAGAGACACTATTTATATATACATTTTACATTCGTCTCTCGGTTTCATTTTGCCATTGTACTTGTCAAAATAATATGACACAGGTGATGACAAGAAATGCATTTCTTTTAAGGAGCGTTTCATCTCTTTTTTTACACATCATGATTTGTCATGCATTATTTAAGTTTTTCTATGAAAACAACTTGTGTCAGCATCACTAATCGTAAAGATAAGTCATAACAATACAATTAAGAAACGTAGTTTACAAGATATAATCATTAGGAAACAAAGTTCTTGTCGGTCGTTACATTCTTACATGCATGAATGCACACTTTACTTAAAACTTAAAATTTACCTAGGGCATTGTGCATACATGTTTGTGTGTGTGTGGGCACGAATAAAACAAAATTAAAATTTGTTGACAAGTTGTAAAAACTTCATAATTTGTTGACAAAAGTTGAAAAAATTAAAATTTGTTGACAAACTGCAAAAATTCATAATTTGTTGACAAACTGCAAAAGTTCATAATTTGTTGACAAGTTTTAAAAATTCATAATTTGACCATTTCCACACGTGTCACGAAAACCCAGTCACAAAGATGCTACATGAGTCAGAAATGAGTAAACGGATTTGTTTTCTCTTACGTTAGTTAGTGGACGCCAGTCGGATTTACGGGGTGACAGTGACGCATAACGTACAACATACGACATATGGCATATGGTTTGCTTGCACACTCATAAGTGTTTCATATTTGAGTCACAGTTATCTTAGGTCATCATCATCTTTGGAAAATTGTAATGAGGATCATTACAATAATTAAAATGTACATCTACTTAGTAATATTGAGCTAACATATAATATATATTATTATACCTATATTATGTATATGAGCATGTATGCTTATTTTAATTTTTAACACTTTGCCAGACTTGTGTAGATCTTACTTTAGACAACAAGCAACACGCATAAAAATCATATAATGAGAGATGAAAATATGGGAAAGCCTTTTTTGTATTGATATTGATCTTATTTGGGAGGATACTTATATTTAGATGCAAACTGCCACTTTGAGTGTCATTTATTTTGTAAGACAAATTGCCCTCGTCCTTGGTCATTGGATATTAGGTGCATCTTGTAATTTTTTTGTAATAAAGCAATAATAAATGCAATGCCTTGAACAATATTAAGTACAAACTACAGAATTAATTAGTGCACTGGACTAGATACATAATTATAATTATATTGTCCAATTTTTAATTCTAATTCCTTGAACAATTCTTCACCTTTTGTTAATTTCACATATTATTCTTCTTTTAGTAGTTAAGGTCATGAGTTTCAAATAATATGTAATATGTAAAGCTAATAAAACACACTTTTGCGAGGTAATGTCAAATATTTATTACAAAGTTGCAAGTTACAAAGTATGGTGGTACATGAGCTGACAACTGATATTGACAACTGACTTACAAGCTTTTGCTTTCTTCCATCTTCCATTCATTGATTTCAGTTCAGTCCTCTTGATCCTGGATTATAGATTGAGAGTCAATGTCGACTAAACTATACATAAAGAAAAATACACACAAGCCAGCTCACCCGCTATCCATTTGCAAGTGAAGGAAAATATATAAATATAATGCATGCTGCATGCAATACTTTTAACGATGTGAGATGTGAGAGAAATATCTAGAATCTGCAAATAGGAAATATAGATAAATACTACAAACAGTAAACAGCATACAACACACAAGCATATAAATATGCAAGTAATTCTATAGTTATATGAGTAAGAAGAAATAGAAAATGTCAAGTTATGGTAAACCCACTTTTTTGCATATTCTAATAGCTAAGGACAA
>JAQGBI010000162.1:0-25754 GCA_034698325.1 Sminthurinus elegans | reverse complement strand
ATAATAATCAGAATAATAATAATCAGAATAATAATCAGAATAATAATAATCAGAATAATAATAATCAGAATAATAATCAGAATAATAATAATCAGAATAATAATCAGAATAATGATCCATGGATGTAAATTACATATGTAATTTTAGACCGGTGTAATTAAAATAGCAATTTGTGCTCTTCAATTTACTCCAAGTACAACTTTATCAAGTGACGCGGAGTGCTGAATTTATAGTGAGTGGTACATGATGGAATTTTAGGTAGTCAACCCCTGGTTGTTCTCCTCCAATCAATTATCTCCTTTCCATTGCCTCAACTTGTAAGAGGAATTCTTGAGCTACGGACAGAATTGGAATGACAGTGAAGAAAACATGAAAGAAAGAAAGTCTGTTATCTTTCCGTCCCGTCAAAACCTAAAAACTTAACAACAAAGAAGAAGCAGATGCAGAAGTCAATGAAACTAAAGAGAGGGATAAAACTAAACAAAATTACATTGGAAACAATTTGTGACAGCAACAAAAACTGCCACGGATTTTGATTGGTTCAAAAATCCATCACTTTGATTGGTTCAAAAATCCATCACTTTGTTTTGCAAGTCAACTTTTGTGATTCAAAAGATTCCAATCTTTTTCCTTATCTTGTGGGTTCCCTCTTCTCTTGAATCTCATCTCAGGGAAAACCAAAACAAGGAGGGCCATAATTTAAAATCAACATCTGCTTGATTATTTTTCTATGTGGTGTGCAACTGTGTTTGACATGTGAATTGATTGGATGACTTGAAAGAGGAATGAAAATGGATAAAGGATCAAATCAGAGAACAAAGGAAGATGAGATCATGCAAATCTCTGCTGGATGTGAGCATTTGGTTATGATAATGTGGGATGCCGTTTGTTGTTGAGTCCTAGACAACCTTTCCGTTCATTCGCTATCAATTTACTCTACGCAGCGTGTCACCTCTGATTTAATGTTGTCCTCCACACAAAATTAACCAATTACATAGAAAAAAGAGGAATCAAAGTGAAACAAGTAATGTTTTGTGGTGATGTGAAAAGGTGAACTATAGGAAAACAGAGGGTGAAAATTGAATAGAAAAAAGACTATTATGCGGTTGTTGTGGAGTTGGATGGAAAACAAACGAGAGTGAAACATGTGAAAGGGGAACACTAGAGAAATTGGACCAGAGAAAAAAATACAGCGTAGAAAAACCACATGGAAAAAGATGAGTTTTTATGTGGTGATAATTTTTCTATTCTTGGGTAAGTCTTTCATTTTACACCTCAAATAAATCATGCTTTAAAAACAAACAAATATTGAATATTGAGCCAAAGTGAAGAAAGGAAGGAAACCATATAGAATAGAAAATGTAATGCATATTGAAACCCCATCAATTCATCATCAGAATGGCCCGTATATTTCATATCACAATTGTTTTAGGTTAAGAAATCCGAATTTCCTTAGGTCTTCTAGCTTTCTCAGTAACTTCATCGTCCCCATAAACACAATCTGCAGTCCGAGCCTCACATAAAAACGGAATTAAGAGGACATGTGTGACAAATAATAAAGAGTTAAGGACTCTTAGGATTCTTCCTTGTGCTCCTCTCTATGACAAGTTTTCTATGGTTTCTGAATTGAATTGTTAAAATTTCTCTGCACTACAACAAGAGCAGCAGAGGCGTAATTTTACAGCACCGCTCCCAAAATCTCCACTCGGATTTGCATGCGGGGTTTCTTACAATCCTGAATCAATCCGGTTTCTCTGACTTGGGAAAGAAAAACATGGATGAAAAAAGAGTTTGCAAGTTTCCATGATGATGTGCTCAGTGTGAGTGTGATGTGGCGGGCGAAAGAGGGAAAAGAGACCAAGAAAATTGACTTGAAAGGAAAAGAGAAAGTTTTGCTGGAGGTCCACTTGATGTAATGTAAAAAATGTAATGCAATGTCATATATAATATAAAATAAAATATAATGTCGACTTGATCAATAGAAAAGTGAGAAAATCAGAAAGGAGAAAGCACTTTCTCTTCCTATCTCACACTTTGATTTTTTCTCAAGTTTTTTCTCACTCACTTTCTACTTTCTCGAGACATAAAACAGAAAAGCGTATGTGCTTTATTCTCTTTTAAGTCTCTTGTTTCTCTCCGTCCTCTGCGTTGAATCCTCCAATCCGTCACGGATCATTCTTCTAGGCTCTTGTTCAAAGAGAGAGAGATAGAGACAGAGAATGAGGTTCGTGTGTTCAGGTGGAAAAAATAACAAGAGGAAACAAAAAAATAATCCAGAGTTTGTAGATGATGCAGCACAAAAAGGAACAAAAAGTGAACAATTCTCATTTATCATTTCCTGAAGAAGCACAACTAATCACTTTGTTAATTTTTAGACGTGTCATGTGAGAGTGCAGTGAGGAAATTGGGACTCTTTTGTTGGTCAAAATGGAAACACGGCCCACTTGTTTGGTCCAAGTTCCTGGGCCAATTTCCCTTTCTCGGAGATTCAAAACTCTTTTTTTGATTTGTCGAGTCCCTTCCGCTTCAACGGGCAGTGCTCAGCCCCTCTTAATCACAATGAGAATCCAAACTTTTGATTTTCAAGTGGAGTGATGGAGGAGAGGAGAGGAGGAGAGAGGAAACACTTGTTACTTGACAATCTCCTTCATACTAAAATGTTCATCTCACAAGTCTTATTTTATGTATGAGCAGTGAACAGTTTTGATTCTTGAGCTGCCCCAAAAACACCATTTTTCATGAGACTTCAACCACCGACGTTCTGCTTTTCCTGAATAGTCAATTGAGAGTTTTTGGCTTCTTTTTCATTGGATGTAGCCAGTTTTGTTTCCATTTTATGTCTCCTTCTCTTTACTCTTCACTTGCTTTTCTTTCTTGTTTTTTTTTTATTTTTTGACTTTTTTGTTGCTGGTTTTCTGAGTATCCTTGAAATCCTGGATTTTTTGTTCCGTCTCCTTTTGAAGAGAGCCATTTAAGCACTTAGATAAAGTTACGCGCTCCGTTTCCTCTCACTTTTTTTCATCCTTTTTCTTTCTCTAGTTTCCACTTTTTCTACACCCCACCACTCGACTTTCATCTCTCTTTTCTCTTCTCTTTCCTCATGTCTCTCTGAACTTGAGTTTGCTTTCTGCGTTTTATCCTCCGATTTCCATACACAACACACACACATTTCCCACTTGCTCATTTGTACTCTGTAAATATCAAATATGAGTCTACTTGTTTCTTCTTTCCCCTCCGCTAACATCTCACATGTCTCAGGATTAAATTCTTTTCCTCCTCTCTGCTCCGCTTTGCCATTCATTCCCGTTTCGCATTTAGTACGAGTTTCCAGAATTGTAGAGGTTTTAAGACGCACGTACTAAACTCATGTGCTAAATTTTTATGATACACTTATCATTTTCTCTCTACATTCACGTTTTCCTTTAAAGCCTCTTCTTCTTCTTGACGCTTCTCCCGCCCCGCACATAAACACAGTTTCACTTTGGAAATCGCTTCATGAACAACTTTGTTCCTTCCACATGAAGACATCAAATCTGCATTTTCTGCAGAAAACCCCAAAATGAAAAATTAGGTATGGAATGCCAATAAATGGAAATGAATTGACGAAGACGAGAGAGGCATAAAATCCATTTTCCTTTCATCTTTTCAAAAGAAATCATATTAAATTTGGAATCAAATCATTTCAAAGTCTTTTTCAAGCATGTCAAAGCTGATTAAATGAGCTCAGTTGACTTATTATTACGCACATGACGAGTTTATGAACCTCCTACCAAAATATTTGCCCATTACAAAATTTAGGATCGTTTGAGATTTGATAAAGGGATTTTTGTGTGGAGTGTATTCCATTTCTCCTTTTCCTCAGTTTTCGAGAACATGATGCTTCTTTGAGAATATGCGGTTTTGGTTGCCAAAAGGAAGAGGCAGGTTGCACAAGCGAATGCCAGTTCTCTTCAATTCCCCCTTTTTCTTGAGTAGGAGAGTCAAAATGGAGAAAAGAGCCTAGAGGTTTGAGCGGAAAATCCAAAGGGCAGAAGCGGAAGCTCCAGAGTTTTCCATCCTGTTTTACAAATCCCATCACTCGGTTTACAGTTTACAACAAATCCATTCCATCTTGAACAAACACACGAAACCATTTGACATGACAGATTTATTTCACCCCGATTCCATTCTTTTCCTATTTTTACTATATTTCCCTCCTCATGGATTTTCTCTACGTGCAGCATTCCCAAAAAAACAACACTACAACAAACTCCTTAACGACAGAAAATCTCGTATGTTTTAATTCATTCAAAAATATTTGTCTGGATTTCTTAGAGGGAAAAAAGGAGGGAAATTTGGGTAAATCCATTCCTTGGAAATTGAAAATGGTCACTGTTCACTGCAAAGGGAATTTTGATTTTGTTGAACGGTTCTGAAAATCTGAAAATTGCCATCTGAAATTTGAAGGGGGAATTCAAGTTGATTTCCCATTTTTATTCAGAGTTGGAAATGGGATGGCGTTGAGATTCTTGTGGGCATACATTGGATTATTGGATGATAAAGTTGGAGTTTGATACGGAATGTCTCGGGGTTGTGCAGATCTCTTCAAGGATTGTGTGTTATTAGTTTGGTTATTACACGCGGACCAGCTCTCAGTTGTGGACCATGGGATGATTTTATGCGGGGTCCAAGGAAATTGCGGTTGTAAAACCATGAATATAAAGCAAGAGGAATTATTTTGCACACACTCTCTCTCTTCTTTCCATTTCACGGTGATAATCCAACGAAAGGTAGGCGGCAGAAAGTATCAAGTTGTAAAGGAAAGTTTAACATAATAAAATGTCATGGGAAATTTAAATGGGGAATGTGTGCCCTGAATTTTATCCTGTGTGCTCTGCTGCTCCAACTTGGGTTTTACATTTTACATAACATAATATTACATTAAATTTTCACGGACGAGTGGACTCTACTCCCTCCCAACTCCCTCCTCTCCCTTTTCTCAATCACAATTCGCATCACACAATTAGCATACATGAGCAAAACCACCACGAATTTACAACCATTATTTTATTATGAGACTCCACATCAAATCAAATCTCTTTCCTCCAATTCCTCCACACGTCCACATTTAACGCTCATTAAACCTCTCAACATTTTTTAATACCTCTGCACATTTTAAAAAAAAACTGACCAATTTAATTTGGTTGACTTTGTAAATTTACTGTGTTTTTATATCCCGACGATGGATGCTGATGCGTCTTAAATGTTAAGTAATTTGAAGGATAAATCACAAAAAGTGTACAAAGAAACGTACAGTTTCCAATGGGAACCAAAATTCGGTTTCCATGATTTCCCCGTTCATGAAGCACGCTGATCCGATTCAACCCCGTTTTGTTAATGGTATTATAAATGCGTCTCTGTAGAATTTAGAAAAACTGGAAACTTTTTTCGTAAATCCAATAAAGTGATTAATTTTGTCTTTCGTCTTCATTTGTGGTGTCACAGGAAATGTTTTGTTTGGTTTTGTTTTGTTGTGCTGTGGAAATTCTATTTTAGGACAAAGAGATTCATCATTCCCACTTGATTTGGATTTCACAGTAATTAAAAGGAAGTGAGTTCTCGTCACTTGTTGTTTTATCTGGGGGCCGCTTTTAATTGATGGATTATTCTCTCTCTCTCTGCTCATCTCTCACAACTTTTTCTTTTCCACTTGTCAAAAGTTTTTGAAACGGAAGGAAACTGGATTTCCTTGAAATTAGTCATTTGTTCAGTCTATGAGCCTGTTCAGGCCTTAAATGCGCTGGTGTTTGTGTGGATTCACGAATTACGGAAAAAGGATGAATCAAATGTGCGTGGAATCAAAAACGAAATCAAAATAAAATGATTTTGTTCCTAGTTTAAAAACACGACTTTGAGGTTGATAAAGTTTGAGCAAAGAAACAGCAGAGTTCAGGCCAATTGTTTGGTTGATGCATAAAAAACTTTTAGTGTGGCTCTTGTGCAAAATTCAAAGCTTTTCTTATGAATTTCTACAAAATAAATATCTTTTATGAATCTGTTTTTTAATACTGATTTCATTCACGTAAAAAGGTATCGTAAATGTCTTTTTATTGTGATATTTGTGAAATGTGTGGAAACCATGAGCGCAGACTGCTCAAAGAGGATTGGAAAAATGGGAACTAAACAGGCCGCAGGCTTCCGGATTCAGCGTCTGCAGTGCATACGAACCAGAGCTGAAAATGAGGCTGTTTCTATGTTTTTCCTATGAGTTTATTTTATTTTTGTGGAGAGGGTCGTGTTTGGCTGAAATCTACTTGAGTTTCCACTGACAGGATTTTTGTGGGTGCGAGAAAAGTGAAACAAAAACTGCACAAAAAGAAAGAGACTGTTTTGTTTTGTATTTTGTATTTTGGGATGTGGCGTCTGGCGTCGCTTGAGTTTCCAAATTTATGTTCAGCTAATGAACTGAGTGCAAAGAAAAGCTCGGAGGAAAAGAGAAACTCCATTTCATTTCCATTACTGCGTTTTAACATTATTAACAAATTGCTATCATATTCATATTTTCTGCTTTTCTCTTCTGCTTCCCCTTGTCACAAAAAAAATAAAGAAGAGACATTTTTAGAGAGAGAGAGAGAGTAAATCCATGTGGAAGTCCCATTTCCCACTTGCCATCATCCTCCTCTTGGTCTTTATCTTGATTTCCTAAAGAGTTTTGGGTCATTTCCCCTACATTTTTCCATCTTTTTTTAGAGTACAAGATTCACTTTGTTCCCGACATAAATCCTGATTAAAGGAGAATAATATAGGAAAACAGAGGAGGGGCAGTTGGGATCATCTCAGAGTAAAACTCTCCATTTCCAAATGCAGGACACAGCACACAGAAGGAAACAGAAGAATCATGAGTAGAAGAGGTGCACAGTGCACATTGCTCCAGTGGGGGAGTGCAGTCAACAGTCACGTTTTAACACCCAAACACCTAATTTGTTCAAAATGAGACAGGAAATTGATTTGTCCGCTCACCCTTTTTAATTGCTGTAGTTTCAAGTAATTTGGTAGGAAAGAGAACTTTGAATGATTCTGACTTGCATTCTCATGCAGCATCAATCGCAGGATTAAACAAGAGGCCTCGGGGGAAGAGTGATTTGATGAACAAATCATGAGTACGAGGGAAAGATGAGGAATGTTGTGTTTTGTGTTTGATTTCAGAAGTGTCCGGGACTGCCCCAACCCCAACGGAAACTCCGAAAAGAGGGAATTGTCCGACGGGTCAATTTGAATGCGCAGTGGATGTAACCCTTTGTGTCCCACAGGAGTTTCAGTGCAATGGTATTTCCGAGTGTCCGGACGGATCAGACGAGTCTCAAGAGCATTGTCGTGGGTCTTTTTCAATTTTTTCTCTCTCTTTCATTTTTCTCATCTTTTCTTTGTTTTGTGAGGACGAAAGGGATTGGGGATTTAATCATGGGGGATTTTTCCACCTGTTTTGACTGTATGATTGTAGGGAATGTACATGACAAGAACTTTTGGGACTCGCTTTTCTACAAACGACCTGGAGAAGAAGCGGAGAGTCAAGAAGACGACGTGGCGTGTGCTTGTAAGAACCATTTAAATTACTTATTTTATGTATCGCCTTTTTATTATATTATTCCTTTTGGATAAAGTTTAATTTCCTCACTCAAAATCAATCATCTTCCGTTCTAAATGAGTTCACGCGTCCAAGTTGAGCAGAAATTTTAATGCTCAGCTTGAAATATATTTGAAATAAATATGGTAAAGTATAATTTTTTTATTTGGGGTAAGATGAGGAATTGATAAAATGACATGGTTTCTAGATTTGAGAATTTACTTTCTCTACCGCAAGATGCTCAAATTATTAATGATTTTGTGCATGTTTTATTAAGTGTATGATGTTTTGTGGATGTGATGTGATTGGAATGGTGAAAGTGTGTTGATTCTCCGTCTGTGATTATTTATTCATTTGCATTCAGTCTCCGACTCCTCTGACTCCTCTTTTTATTTGCACAAATCTTTTCTTTTATTTCATTGTATTTCTTTCTCAGATTCCCTCAGCGGGACTCCGTTCTTGTTCCTCTCTCCATTCCCCATTCTAAATTCCCCATTCCCCATTGTGACAGAGAAGACAAGCGTAAAGAGCGGAACTGCGATCCAGAATCATGATAAGTTGTTCCAATTCTTCCTTTTCCTTCTTTTCCTTTGCAGAGTTTTGCCTCATAATTCTCTGTGCAAGTCTTCCGTGAGTTTTACTTGTCCTGGCCGACAGCGATTGTGTGTTGTGTGTCTTCTCTGCTCTACATTTTCTACATGCTTTTTACATCCTTAAACAAATTCCCTCCACTTTTTCTCTTGTGTTTCAACAACTATTCTGTCATCCTCTTTTGTTCTTTTATTCTTTTATTCTTTCCTCCTTCATCTTCCACTCTTTCAAAATGCTTCTACATTCTTCACAACTACAAAACTGTTAAAAATCTTGTTCCTTAAAGCTCTTTTGACAAAAGTCTTAGCCTGTTCTGTACTTTTCTTTTGGAAATTTGATGCTAGTTGACATTTAATGGCGTCAAGGATCTCAAATTTCATAATATTCCACCTGAGCTGTTTACTGTTTATATTTTGTGTAAAAAGGGATGCGTGGTTTTTGAAAGTAGACGACCACGTTCATTTTTTGCAGTGGATAATTAAAATCCATTTTAAAGTCCATCAAAAGACAAAAAATATCTTTTAACACATTCAAAAAAAAAAAAAAGTTATATTTTTTTAGTACTCAAAAATTCAAAAATATTTTGGATGGTGCAGAAATTGGATTTAATGCTTTAGCGAAGGAATAGAGCGGTTGTTCCTGCAGCATTTGGATTCTTAGTTTATTTTTGACGGAGACAAATGGAAAAATAATAGTTGAACGTGAGCTGTCTTGGAAATTCCCGTGTCTGAATTCTTTTCCGCTTCGCTTGCTTCCTATTCTAAAAATTCCTCGTCTCACCTCTTGTCAGGGTAGTTATGGGAAATTGGAAGAAAAGTACACTTGAACTAAATAATATGAATCCGTTTCCATGCATTCAGTTGCACTAGAAAGATTGATGAGAGATTTTTGAATGCTATTTAAATGTGTGAGAGGAAGGATTTGGGATTTGAGAAGAAGCAGAATGATCCATATTCCTCTTGACCGAAAAAATAGAGGGAAAGTGCAGGATGCAGAATGCAGATTGTTACATTTTTGGCCCAACTTCTCTGTATTTGATATAAATCACATTTAATCACCATTTATTCTTGAATTATTCTCCCAAATTTCTCATCTGTGTATCTTTTCCCTTTCTTCCTTCGTCCTGGTTCCAATTTCCCCTTCTTTTTCTTGGCCTCCTTTTCCCTTTTCCTTTCTCTTTCTGTGATCTGTGCATGTGAATTTGTGTGTGTGTGTTTGCATCAAGCTGGGCTCATCAACCGAGGCGAGTGGTTGATTAGCTCTGCCATTTCTATGCATGTCTTTTAGATACACGTCTCATAAAAATCCCGAATCTATTCCACTTTTGTCTCTGTGCATTTTCCTATTTCCCGTTCAACTGGGATTTGATTCGTGTAGAATAGCAGTGGGGATTTTAGAACAAGACTCCCTTTTCCTTAGTCCACAATTCTTTGCCAACTGGACAAATTACCAAAATTGGATTTTAAAACACAGACTTTTGAAAGCCCCACAAAATAATATTCGTAACAAATTTCCTATTGTAATTTACAGACACAAGCATGCAAAAAGTGCCGGAGGAGCAACAAGATGCAGACGAAAGAGACAACTGGAAAATCAAAGATAAAGAATGGGAATCTGCATGTTTGTGCATTTCTGAAAAGATATTTTGCCAAAATCTACAACAAATCCGTATGGAATGGATCCCGTGGGACGTGGTCTTCCTGTAAATAACATTTTCATTCTTCTGCTTATTATTTTTGCGCATTGAAAGCTACCCAATAATTATTGTTAATTGAAAGATGCAAAAGTTGGTTAATTGAAATGTTGTTTGCAGTGATCTAAGTGGAACTCGGATAAGAATTTCGGACATGACGGCAGTCAGACTACCCAAACTCAACTCGCTGTAAATCCTCATTTTCTCTGATCAATCTCTGTGTTTCCAGTGTTTGCATGATTCCATACTCTTTGTGTTTTCTCTACTCCCCCCTTTGTTTTCCTTCCTTTTTATTTTCTTTTCTTTTATTTTCTTTCCTTTCCTTTTCTTTTATTTTCTCCCATCAACTTGTTGTGAGCCCCAAGGACTGACCTAGCAAAGTATTCTCTCTATTATTTCCAATGTTTGCAACCAAAACAAACCCTTTTGTCCCTTTGACTTGTCTGTGGCCATTCACAGAGTTGACATATTTCTGTCCTGTGTGGCTCTTCTCGTGTTGTGGCTTGTTACCTTGACATGACAAAAGATATGACATCAATTTTATCTTTGGACCACTTGAACAACTCACTCAACTCCACTCAACTCAAATAAACTCAAACACGTGGATTCTGTTTTATCGGTTATTATGTAGTATTTAGATGATTTTGGACTGGCTTTAATTGTACGGCTGCTCTGCTGGATTCATTTTGGACATGCATGGTTTTTTTTCAAGTTATACCTCTGTGAATGGAGCATGTGAGTTGTGAGTGGTTTCCGCCGATTCAATCCATTAAATAACAAGTGTAAACTTGTGGTTTTCACCCATTTAGAATCCTGTCCAACTGCTTCATCCAGGAAATCGGAGCGGAAACATTTGGGAAATTGGAGGACCTGAGAATATTGTGAGTGTACCGTTTATCTCATTCACTCATTATTCACCATTCAAAATTTTACTCAAAAAATTCAAACAGGAGAACTTTCTTTGCGAAACCACTTTTTGTCTTGAGCTCAATCGGATTTGAGTCACTATATAATATTTTTTATTGTTAGTTTAGCTTATCTCACAATGGGACAAGAGGACGAGAAATGGATGCAAAAGTAAAGACGAGTAGGGGAAATGAGACTTGTTTTAATTTTGATAAATGATGAATTGTATGGCCGACAAGTTGCAATTAAGCGTAGTGCTTTTCAGACTGGAATGTCAAACTGTTGATGCAGAGCGTATAGGAGGAAATTCCTGTTGACCCAGGTGTCCTTGATTGGGAATTTAGAGCAGTTGAAACAGTTTCACTTTGTGTTTGAGCTGCTAAAACGCTAATTTGTCACGTCCCCTTGGTTTTCCATGAAAACCTGAAACCTGAATAGACACAACAACACGCACAAATTTCAAAGTCATATCACAACAAAACAAAACAAAACAAACCATCAACTTTTTTGACCACTAAATTTCCAAATAAATCCGCAGACCCACGAATTTATATTGTGAGCGTTTATTTGAGCGTGATTTCACAGGAAGGAATCCGTGGAATAAAGAGGATATTTTGTACGGAATCCTGAAATGGTTTTTGTGCGGACTCAAGACTCGAGGGATTCCTCCGTTTTTTCTTGCTGTTTTCTTTAGTGTTGATGGTTCGTTTTGTTCGTTTTGTTTGTTTATTTGTTGTTGGCGTGTGTCTGGGTTTTTGGCAGACCCAAATTCCATTGCAGGGCATTCATGAGTCTTTACCGAGGTAAAAGGTTGAATCCGTATATTTGAAATTAACATGTCTCAAAATGTTGGTGTTGGTTGACTTAGGCATTTAACCGCCAACGGAATCAGTCACGTGCCAAACAAGACGTTTCACAGCAATGGAAAACTGGTCAGTTTATTCCTCGGCCACAATCAAATGGAGTCAATTCAACCTGAGGCGTTTCACGGACTTTCCTCCCTCCAAGAATTGTAAGTTCTTTCTTTCTTTCTCTCTTTTTCTATTATTATTATTTTTTCAGCACCCACATCAAATAAAACAATATCTCTCAACACTCAACACTCCCACACGAAAAGAATAAAGTTAGGTGGATTTGAGTTGTTGTGTTTGTGATTGATTCAAGTGAAAGTGAAAGGTGGGATTTGATGCGGATGCTGTGTTGAGTGTTGAGTCTTCATACGATTGTGGTTAATTACAGAATGATTGATTCCTTGAATTCATTTTTCAGAGACTTGCGCCATAACAAAATCAACAAAATCGGACCGTCCACATTCCGCGAGCTGAAAAACCTGAGAAAACTGTAAGTGCTCTCCATGAGATTGGATTCAACAGTTTACATGACAATTCATGCCACAAACAACACAAACTAGATTCCTAGAACAAGGCGCTCGTCCTTTGATAGTGAATCAAGCAGGAGAGTAAGAAAACAGGAGTGGGGGAAACATTTTAAGTGGGATCTCATAAAAAGAGAGAGGAGGATGGATTAAAAGGAGGCAGAGAGAGAGATAGAGAAGGAGAATGGACTGTTTTTTATACAGACATGAAATAGGAAACAAGTTGAACAAAAGTGATTAAAACTTATGGAGAATCCGGAATGCGTTTTCTGGGTATCTATTTTTACAAGCCTGTAGAAGGTTTTTTGGTGGTAGTAGATTCTGAGGTGGGATTTCATGTATGCCTGCGGTTAGATGGACATTTGTTTGTTATTTCGATGCTCAAAACTCTTCTTGGATCTGGAGGAGTTCTGTTTTCTATTTTACAAGGATCTCCCCTTATTTTTTATATTATGGAAAATAAGAATGAAAAGTAAAGGAGCTGGAACGTTGGAGGCACAAACAGGTCTCGAGTTGAGTCTCAACCATGCACAAAAATCACTGACAAAACTTGGGATTCAAACAGGAGCATTTTTCATATTGTACATGAGAAAGTTTGGAAAAGTCAAGTTGGAATAAACCTTGTTGAAATCAACTGAGGAGACGATGACAAGAGAGTAAGTTAAGAAAAGAGAGAGAGAGCGAGGAGGAAAGGAACAAAGCGTGGAATTAGTTGTGCACTACTTTGTTTGTTCCGGGGAGAGTGTCACAAGTATTTTTACAAGGGTTCTCATTTCCACTGCCTAAGCCACCCATGCAAAATACAATACAATATGTAACAGCTCTCTTATTCCTGTCACCTGTTCCATCAACAATAAACATATGATCAAAAATTCAGCCTGTTCTGAAAACTGCGAGTGGAGTTTGGATGGAGGAAACTGTGTTGAAAACAAAAATAATAATTGTCCAAGTTCCCTGCAGACCGAATGTGGAATGAGTGAGGAAAAATGTTTAATTTGAGCCGAGTCATCTTTCTTGTGTGGTGGTTGGGGTTGGAAATGAGGGAATTGGCTGTGAGAAGCTGTGAAATGGGAAAATTAAGGTATTTATTTCTAGTTACAGTTGCTGATCAAGATTCAAGGAGAAATTGCTGTCCGTGTATTTAAATGACTCTCAGCACTCCGCACAGAAGAGGAATGGTGCAAGTAATGGGTAATTTGTGAAGGTGGAAAGGAGAGGATGGGAACTAAATGAAATAATCCAGCCAATTTGAATAATAACTCAAATACAAGAACATCATCACCTTTCTCCTTTCTTCTTTCTCCTCTCTCCTTTTCCATCATTCACCATTACAAAATCCCATTTTACTTTTGCACTTATTTTAAATCAGAGTATGCAGATTCCAAATGGTTGACTTATAGAATTCAGTGAGTGTAACTCATGTCATGCGACTGCCCTTGATTTTTGTCATAAAAATTCTACAGTCAACAGTATGGCAGCACTCACTCCCTTTTGATCATTTATCAGATGCGTCAAAAGGCCCTTCCGTGCAAAAGGGAGGATGCGAAAAGGGGAATAGGAAGAATCCAACTCCAGTTGATCCAAAGGACACGTCTAAAATGAATCTAAGAGAAATAATTACATTTAATTCCATGGAAACTTGAAACAGCCTGAATGAATTTTACAGACAGGATTCAATATTGATTTTCAGCTTTTCCTGGTGCATCAAAAGATGAGAAGAATGAAATGAAATGAAACGAAATGAGGAGAGAAATAGGACGCGACGAGTAGGAGTAGGATGCAAGAAAATATAGAATAGAATGTAAGCAGACTCAAGGACTCAAATGAAATTCAAAAAAGAATAGAATAGAATTTTCATTTATTTTTCTGTTTATCTGTTCTGGGGTTCAATTTTCCACAGAACAGAGATAAAAAATGAAATGGGCTCATTTTAACCTCATTTTGCATCATTTCCAAGCGGATTTGGGATTGATCCGGATTAAAGGCAGAAAATCCAATGTTTTGGACAGTTGTAAAAGTTGTGTTGTAAGTTGTAATATAAAATATAATATAAAATGGTGTAAAGTGGCGAGTCTGAGAATGTTTGAGGGATATTTATTTATTAAGTTTGCTGAGACGGTGGAAGTGGAAGTGGAGTGTAGGATATTTAGTGGGTAGTTCACAAAGTGGTGGACAAGGGAATGGAATGTTTCCTTGGACAGTCTCCAGCTCCCGTTTCCGGTTTCATCCCATTAATTCTAAATGAACCCAGAAATTGTTGAGAAATCCCCAACAAATGACAAACAACATGTTGACAACATTCCCAAATCTGCATGAGGCGACTTGTAACCATTCTGGTAATTATGATTGATTATGATGTGTTAGCTCTTAGCATTTGGCTATAAGGGATAATAAACTTCCCTAATGTTTCCCTTTTCCACAGAATAATCCTCATCATTTTTTGGCAATCTTTCCCTCCTTGTTCCTCCTTTTCCCCGCCAAAGTGGACGGAAATCTGGAACTAAAATCTAAATGGGTGATTTTTTGGGCATGGCTTTCCTCGCTCTACTCTACTCATTCCACCTCCATGTTGTCTTGGTGTGTTGTTGCTGGATGTGCCAGTTTGAATACTTGAAGAAAACTCCTGAGGAAACATCCCACGTGGTCCACATGTTATGCACATGTTTTTGAGGGGATTCTAGTGGAGGAGAAAGGAGGATTTCCTATTGAGGAAAAATGAAAAATGTTATGGCGTTGGTTTGGTTTGGTTGGCTCTCTGCCTCTGCCTCTGTCATGACACTACACTAGATGAAATTTAGGCTCCTTTATTGAGATTGTTAATTGTTATAGGAATGCAGGTTGATTTGTCAAATTGGACTCGAGATATTTTGACCTCTTTTTGTTTTGTTCAAGGCACTTGAGTCACAACAGACTGCGGAGAGTGGAACAAGATTCATTTCATGGACTTTGGATGCTGGAAATTCTCTCCCTGTCCTCAAATCTCATCACGAACATTCAACCCGGCACTTTTTCCAATTTGACCGCTTTGAAAGGATTGTAAGTGATCTCGTCTGGACTGGTTGCTATTGTCAACCACAACACAATCATTATCATTATTACCAATACAATACAATTTTTGTGTTTTAAATGAGTGTTTTTTTGCTGTCTGTAGATTTTTGTCCTGGAATCGTTTAAAAGTATTGGAAAATGAACTTTTTTGCAACCTCTACTCTCTTCTCAATTTGTAAGTCCCACTCCTTTTTATTCATTTTAATAACCATTTTCACATGCATGCATTTAATATTTGATTCCATATCCATCCACTAAAACAACAAGAGAACAAACAAGAGGATTTTGTCAAAGTTGAATGTCATTTCTAGTGATTTGAATTGGGAAAAGCTGTCAACTATTTTGCAGTTGCATAAAATGACTGTGTAATTCAGAGTTGCTGAAATTGTGAGGGCAAGATTGTGGAGATGTAGATAAAAAGAGAGAAAGGGAAGGGAGGAAGAGAGTATTTTCATGTGGGCATTTAAATGGCCTTGTTTCGGATTTTATGGTCCTTTTAATTCCACGCCGTTTTTTCCCTTGCGTTGTTGAGTGGAGGACTGGAGTCAGTGGACACAGGACATGTCAACATTGAATGGACAAACAAAAGAACAAGAAAAAAACAGTGAATCCGCTTTCCTTTGGCATCCAGCCCAACGCAATTTTAATTCCCCAAATTTGTCCAGCATAGAAAATAAAGGGAGAGAAATGGAGAAGACGGGAGAAAAGGAAAGAGAAGAAGAAAAATATCATGTTTTCCTGTGTGCAGTGTTTGGAGTTTGGAGTTATCAGGATGAGCAATTTGGATTGTTACAAGAGGAGAAAAGATTATTTGAGTTTGGACGGGACATTTTGTACTAATTGGGAATTGGGAATCGTGACGTGGGTAAAAGACGGCTGTAAAATATATTTTGGTTGGTCAGTGGAATTACAAGTGGAACAGAATCTTCCTCTTTCCTCTTTCACCGCTCCACTCATCGCCCATCACATCACATCATGCATCACTTCCACTCACAAACCCTATTTTATTTTTGTTGATTGTTGGTGTTTTTAGAAATTTGAAAGACAATGAAATCAGGATGATCCAGCCCGGAGCTTTCCATTGCCTGGACAATCTGGAATCTTTGTAAGTTGAACATTTATGACTCTTTCTATGCAAATATGATACTCTATCCTGCTCACTCTATTCCCGCATTTCAGAGCAACCGGGAAACACACTCAAAACTCATGTGTATCCTCATTCCGCAGTCAAACTTCTCCGCATTCACACTTTACACCATTTTAAAAGCACTACGCAGTCAGTTTGTTACTTTGACTACAAAAACTTGAGAGAAAATTAAATTAAACACAATTATTTAAGCAAAAAATAGAAGGGGTTTCCTCTTTAAAGTTGGAACGTGTACTTTTTCTAAGGGTGTCCAATAAATTGGAAATAAAATAAAAAATCATGTCTGTCCATTTGAATTGGGATGGGAATTGCAGAGGGACAAATAGAAAATTGGAAAAGGGGATAGGAGCATGCGGAATCATAGTAATTAAATTTTTACTACTACCAACTTCAACTTTGACACTCTCATCTCTAGAAATTGTGAAATTGTGGAGGTAATGCAATTTATGAGAGAGACAGAATCAGGAGACAAGACAGAGACATGAAAGCAATTTCATTCCATTTTGATGCAGAACAAATGGAAGTGATCTGATATAGAAAAGACAAAGGTGAAAAAGAGTGGAAGATTCTCTTAGTAGAAATAATAGTAATAATAATAAAAATAAAAATAATAATGTGATGAAAGATGAGGCGGATGTGAAATCCAAAAGTGATATGAGAAAAAGTAAAGAAAAAGGAGGAAAATAAGAGCATATCAGAAATAATGTTGTCTGAATGTAATTCAAAAGGCGTAGAATCTTGTCCCGTCTCAACTCTTTCCTACTTTGGTCTTGTGCTTTACAGCTCTCTTCATTTCTTCTTGTTCTCTCTCTCTCTTTTACACACACTTGACTTGGGTTCTGAGTTGGGAGTTGGGAGTTGGGAGCGGGAGTCTTCCGAAATGGAACTGACAAGAAACAGACGTGAAAAAGTGCAAGATTCTTGTCCTATCTTTGTTTTCCTATTTGTATTGAGCAAATCGAGAGATTGGATTTCTCGTTTGCACTGCTCCTCGTATTTAGTATTTAGTGGAAAGGAAACTTGTACTAAAGTCGGAAATAAAAAAAGTAGGTCTAAAATTTCTTTTGTACTTTGTGGAGTGAGCAGTTGATGACATGGTTATTTTCTACAACTTTCCCAAGCACCTAAACACACCAATAAAACATTCAGCTGCAAACAAAGAAAAGGATACAAAACAGTAGGGATGTTTTAATAAAATGTTGATAGGAGATTGGACAAGAGGACCAGAACCTGTGAATTTATGGACAAGGTAAAATAAAATAAAACAAGAGCCTCAAGGGCTGAGATGAGAGAAGATGAGGAGATGAGGACAACAAAACTAGTTTGTATGGAAACTGAATAAGCGTAAAATTATGCTCATTTCCACATTCTACGTTTTACATGAAAAGTACAAAAAATAAGGGATTTCGGAAAATGAAGATTTTTATAATGAAAAAGATAATCCAGCTGGAATGATTTTGAGGAGCTAAATGTTTGCGCCTTTATTTTCCCTGTGGCTCTGTGTAAAGAGTATCAAGTTTTTCCATTTCCCATCCAGCCTCACAAATATTATCCATTATTACAACAAACTATTACGCCTTCACCATTTATTCCCTAATCTTGTTTTATTCCCCTTATTTTGCGTCTCCTCCTAAAACACATTCACAGGACATGTTTTTATTTTATCAGTTGCCGTTATTTCTGGGCTGTTGTCTCTGT
Organism: Sminthurinus elegans; assembly: GCA_034698325.1. Taxonomy (NCBI): domain Eukaryota; kingdom Metazoa; phylum Arthropoda; class Collembola; order Symphypleona; family Katiannidae; genus Sminthurinus; species Sminthurinus elegans. Next base: position 7,693 of record JAQGBI010000162.1, on the reverse strand, counting down.
TAAATTGTGTAAAAGCATCCGCTGAAGAGAGAGAAAGAGAGAGAGAGAGAAAGAGAGAGAGGAGATTTTGCTGTCGTCTCCCTGCTGTCCTCTAAATGCAATGATAAATTCTTCAATAACTCATGTGACTCTTTCCCATCATCTCGAGTCATAACAGCCAGAGCCAGAACCAGAGCCCAGTTCTGAGTCCCGCAAGAGAAAGAGAAGAGTTAAAAAAAAGACAACTAATAGTTGCTCGTGTATTGTGTTGTGTAGATAAAATAGATATATTTGATTTGATGGGATGAGGGAGTATTAGTGTGGATGAGTAGAGTGAGTAGAGTGTGTACACGGAAATGGGACGAGATAACAATTTCTACCGTGTGTCTGGAGTCTGAAGTCTGGAGACGGAATAGCTCATCCCGGATCACAAACCCCAGCCCATTACGACCAATCCCCTTTCCCTCTTTTTCATCACTAATCGCTAATCTCATCATATCTACCCATTTTTTGCAAATGCTTTTTAAAATACAGAACCAACTTTTAATTTGAACCCTTTTTGGACAAAAGTGTTTTCCACAATCCTCGTCCTGGATTGTTAACCTCTTTTTAACCATAATATTTATGCTCAAAGTCCACATGAATTGTGTACACATGAAAGGCAAATGAAGAGGTGCACACGAGTGCTCCAGTTAATTAATTAAACAAATTGGAATAATTATGATGCTGATTGGATTTTTATGTTGAAACTAGGAATTTGGAGCAGAACCGATTTGGGGAGCTGGAGGAACCTGGCGTCATCTTTAACAACCTCACTAAACTCGCTCACATGTACGTTCCTCATTTCTCTTTCTCGTTGTCTTTTATGTTTGTGTTTGTGGGATATTTTGTGATGATGCTCCAAGTGGAATGTGTAACATGTACAATTCATTGAATTGAATTCAAACACTTTGGCAGAACGGAACACAATAAAAGAGAAGAGATTGAATAAGAATCGGCTGGATAAGAAAGATGCGCTAGAGGACAACCAGAAATGGGGAAAGGGATATTTTATGACCACCGCCATTAAAAATCATGTAAATAATCTACATTTGTGCACTCTCTATTTCATTTTATTTATGTCATTTCCATTCACGACTTTCCCCAAAAAAAAACAACCCAAAAAACAAGAAAGAAGCGTTTAGCATGAATCTGCAGTTTGTAGAGGAGCTCACTCTTTTCCGACCAATTTTTGGCACTCAAAACTACACCAATAAATAAAGTGGTCCTCCAGCATTATCAAATACATAAATAAAATATATAAATAATTGTCCCTCTCCTTGTTTTTTTTTCTACTTGGAATCCTCAATACATTCCTCTCCTTTCCTTTTTAGTCTCCCATTTTCTTATGAATTATGAATACAGACGCCGAGTTTTTAGTGGCTCTCTGGATTTTATATTTTTGGACTTGATTCCTCTTTCATGAATTTGGCCCTTGAGTTGACTTGTTCCTTCACTCCTTATAAATTCACTCACTCCTCTTTTCACTCTCTTCTCTCCTTCACCATTTTCTTGTGCTCTTTGTACACTTTTTAAAACTGACGACTACCCCGTTGAAAAGTCCTTGAAGAAGAGAATCTCAACTCCCTTTTACATACCTAAATTTACCCTTGCCTTGACTTGAGCACAAATCACTTGTTGTGAATCTACAGGAAAGTCCGTCGTCATAACTGGAAAGTATATAAAAATGTTTCAAGATTATAATTTCTAATGCAGAGTTTAGTTTCTGTAATTCCATCATCCGCATTTCATTTCCTTCAACATTTGGATCAAAACAACCTTCTTTGGCGTTTTCAATGTTCTGACTTTCCGTTGTGGCTGGACATGAAGGTGAAGGACGAGTCCTGACAAAAGGTATCAATTTGGGTGAAAAGTTGGAAAGGGGGAAACCAGAGCAAGGATTGAGTGATGGCAGGCATTTGTTTCAAAGAAAAATACTGCACTTTACACACTCCGCAGCACAGTTTTTACAAAGAATAGGAATTGAAGATCTTTTTGAACCATCACCACATTAGAAAGCCAAAAGCAAGTCAAGTTGGATAGTACGAAAAGAGGGGCGAAAGAGAAAGGAGAGGAGCCGCTCCTTTCTCTTCTGGACAGAGAATTAATTGCGGCGTCTGCGGATTCCGGATGTGGTGTTGGGATTGTGCTACCATCCAATTCAGAATTCAGCATACACAACACACAAGAACAAGAACAAGGAGAAGAGACATGTTGAAAGCACTGAGACAATGCTTTTGTGCTGGCTACTTAAATTATCAATATGTTTTATTTTTTTTAATGGAGAGATGGGATTTTGTGAATTTTGTGAGTATTCAAATGTTTGTTGGGTGAATGAGAACCATCAATAAATTACATGGTGAATGAATGAATAAATGTATAACTAATCCTGGCCTTGACTTTTCTTTCTCTTTTGTAGCTACTTTGACAATTTTTGGCAGTGCTGGTTTGCACCCCATGTCCGTTCGTGTGAGCCGAAAGGGGACGGTAGGTCCTCCAGTATTTTTATCTTGTTACTCCGTGAGTGTGTGTGTGTTTGTGTTTAGTGTTTGTGTGTGAGGGAAACTGAAATGTATCTCTGTATTTTTCTAGGTATTTCATCCGCTGACAACCTGCTGGACAATTTGATCCTTCGATCTTGGTGAGTCCTGAGTCCCCTTTAGACATGACACGTAAAATACACTCAACTCTTCCTCAACAGCTCAACTCGACAGGATTTTTTATTAGTCACATGTGATTTTGTCAAGGAACAGTCCATTTCTCAGACTCTCTTCATTCTGATTTTTGATACATGTGCAAAAAAAGGGCATGAATTTGCCGTGGCTTTCTCTCGCGGTGTCTTGTCATTCTTGTGGCTGCCGTCAGATGAGAAACGCATGAACATTGAACATGCTCTGCTCTGCTCGCATCCTCTAGCAAAATAAGACATTCTGAATCTCGCTGCAACAGCAAGTCCAATTTTTACATGTCGTCGCCGCATCTGTCAAAATTCACCGTCTATATTCAGGGTTCTGTGCATACGATCTTTGTGCATTCTCCATCACATTGTTTTGTACTGGTCATGAGTCTAATGTTGTATTTTATAATATTATATACATGATATATGCACAAGATACAAGATACAAATCTGGACGAGCATGTTTTTTTTCATATAAAAAATACAAGGGGAAAGAAGAGAATATTCCAGTGGTTCCCTTGCAGTTTATTTGTGGAGGTTGAGAATTTGAGTGGAGGAGAAATTGGAGATTGTGGAGAAAGTGTAGAGAGTTTATGATTGGAGAGATGATCAAGTATCTCTTCCGCCCAGACACAATGACAAATGTTTATTTTTATTTATTCATATCATTTATTAATGTTGACAGCTCTTGTCGGATTCTTTATGACCTTCCTCTCTTTCCCTCTCTTTTCCTCTCTTTCCCTCTTCTCCTTCCGTCCCCCAGAAACCCAGAGGATCCTCCACGGAACAACAAGTACTCCATTCCACTACACAAAAATAGTATAGATAAGGGAGCATCTTTTTGGAGACCAGAGGAAAGCGGAATACGGGATCTCCGGACAAGTGTACACTGAGCTCCTCCGCTTCCTCCTCTTCTGCTTCTTCACTTTCTGTTTGAGCAATGTATTTATACATGTAAAACATGTTTTACTCCCCTTTGATTTTATCACATGAGTTGGCCCAATATTCCAATATTCCAATATCCACAACTTTTCCACCAACTTTGGTAAAACGAGCACTCAGCATTCTTTAGCTGATTCACACTCAAACTATTTCCCTTTCCCTCTACATAAAAATAATGAGATTCGCGGAAATTCTAATGAAAAATGTAATGAAAAAAGTCAGTTGTCTGCATGTTTATCAATTCTTGAATCCCATTTTGTGCATCCACGCTGGATCCGCTCCCAGAGTTCAACTTGCTCTTCATTCTTCATCTTTCCCGTCCTCAAGCAACAATTCCAAAAGTTTATTGGAGCATCAACCATCATTCAAAAAGTACAAGAGTATTTTAGTTTTGCATGGGACAGGAATATTCCGCGTCCTGATGGACCCCACAGAAAACTCGTGTAAAAATATCAAATGTTTGGGAATTCCCATTAGCAGTTCTCTGCTTTGGTGGAGATGAATGAGTAGAGTACATAGAATTCTGTGGTCCGTGTGCTTGTGCTCTGTGGCGTAGCGTAAAAGGGAAGAGTGGAGAAGGCAAGAAAAAAAAAGAGTGTTGGGATTCTGTTGCTTTACAACTTTTGGCTCTGCTAAATACAAGATTTATGCTCATTTGTTTACATCCTTCTTTTCCTGTTTGTTTGTTTTCTGCATTAGCTGAACATTTTTTGCCAGCATTTTGGGACGATTCGGTGGTGGTGTGTAAGTTGTTTTCTTGAATCTGGAGACCGCGAATCCCCTTGAATTTACTCGCTTTCTTCTACCACTTTGATTTTCCTTCTTTTTGGGGAGTTTGATGCAAAACTGTCTCTGTTTCTCTGGCTCCAAAATGAGGATTAATGAAGGGAATTTTAGGGGAAAAGAGCCAGAATCTCACTCAACACTCAACACTCGTACTCCGCTCAGAGCACAAACAGAAGCAGAAGCAGAAACAGGATACAAAGAGAAACAAATGTAAAGGAAATATCCACAAGATTTATGTCAAGAATTTTTTCCCCTTGTTTTACTTTTGTTCTATTTCTCTCCTACATTTTTGTTGTTTCCCCATTCAAAGAGAGAGAGAGAGAGAGAGAGAGAGTTCACAAGGGGTTTTCTGGAATGCTACACAGTACAAAATCTGAATTTTCTCTGCAATTTATTTACTCAATTTGTGGATTTTTGACCATTCTATTGGACTATTTTCCCCTTGACCATTTGACCATTTGACCTTTTCCACCTCAACTTATTCACATGAAACACTTTTCCCGTGTAATTCATAACAATGATTTTGAATTGAAAGGTGTTTATTATTAATTATTACAAACTACAATGTGTTCAATCTGTTTTTTCTTTCCCTTTCTGGGCTCATTGTTGACGACTGAATGGGAAATCAAATACTGAATACTGAATGCTAAATGGAATTTGGACGCAAGTGTGTGGATTGTGGGAGCATTCGGTGTGTTTGGGAATTTATTTGTGATTGTGAGTCGGATGATTTTACGAGAGCCGAATCGAATTCATAGCTTTTATATCAAAAACTTGGCATTGGCGGATCTCCTCATGGGAGTTTTTCTCCTTTCCATCGCAGTAAGTTCAACTTTTGGTAATTATTGAATATTGCATACTCAATTCCTCTTGCTCTTTTTGTAATTGTTTGAAATGTGGACATAGTTTCATGATGTCAAGTTCCGAGGGGAATTCCTTGCGAGGCAGCAGTCCTGGCGACATTCTCTCACTTGTCAGTTGTCCGGTAAGTTGTTTTCCATTAGCATTTCTTTTGTGTCTCAAGTCTCATCTTTCCTTTTTTCTTATTTAATGAGAATGTTTTTAGGTGTGGGTGCGCGAGGGGATTGGAGGTTACCATTTAGTATTTATTATTTACTATTGTGTGTGGACCATTTCAGCTGGACAAGATTTTTCCGTGTTATAGAGGAAACATGGATTATTGTTGTGGTTTGTTGGGTGTGAGTGGAGAGTGGAGAAAGGAATGTGGATGGATTATTTATTATTTTACGGTTGAAAGTCAATTGATTTTTGATGGGAGTGGAGAGTGGGGGGAAAAGGGGAAACAGAGGGAACAATTGAGAATCAACTGTAATTTGGGACACAATGTGAATGACGAATGATTCCTCCTGCGTGCTACACAAAACCATGTTGAGTCTTGAGATGAACCGGAATGCACTACTCTCTTGTGGGTAGTTAAAGTCAACTTAAGCATTGTCCAACACACGAGACGATAGAGTTGCTGCTGAGAGGAAAGGAATGGAAATGTCGGTTATTGAAGAATAGTAATTCCTGGGTTGGATCCCAATGTTTCTTTGCAGGAGAAAAGAGATAAGAAAGTCTGCCGTCGGCTGGATCCTTCGTCCGTCCTCTTCCCCGCCACTCCTCGTCGCATTACAAAAGACACGAGTATTTTCAACAAGCACACTTTTCTTGTTTTTTCTGGACGGATTTTGGAAATGGAACCTGAAATAATTGAGCTCGTCATAATTTTTCCTTTTTTAAAATGACTTAATTTGAGACAAGTGGATTATGACATGATTTGGACGATGGTTCATAAATTGAGCAAGTGCTGTAAATATTAAATATGTGGAGCAACTTTTTTTTATGGGTGATGAATGGCGTGAGATATGAGATGAGATGAGTGTGGATGTGGATGGTGATGGAGAAATTTGGGTAGTTTGGTGCAGACTGATGAGTAAAATAATTGTTGAATATCAAATAATAATAATAGTAATAATAATTGTAATCACTTGTGGGATTTGAAATGCAAACGACTTGCGGAAAAGGGAATGTGAATGCATTGCCAAATATAATTGAATTGCGAGTTTGGAGCTGGCAGAGAGGAGACGAGTGTGGCGTGTGTGTGCATTTGGGAAAGTTTGGCATGTTGAGCTCCAGTTGAGTGAATTCCAGGACGAGTACATTAAGTTCCTGTGGACTCCAATTCATTTGTCAGTGCAGAGACGAGCGAATCGGCGGATAAAACAGAAATGGATCAAGAGGAGCAAAGAAGGGAAAAGTTTCCAGAGAATGCGAGAGAAATGGATTTTGTCTGTCTCTTGTTCTTTATTTGATTGTTTGCGGAATGTGTAATGGCGGTTGAGTAGTTGAGAAAACATGTATTGGATATGGATGTGGATGATACCACTTAGCTGTTAGCCCAATGCCAAATGCCCAACACAACACAACACAACACCACAAAACATGAGACGCCAGAGTCATCCAGAGAAACTAATGGAAATGGAAATGGAGATATCCTACCCAATTCCTCTCCGCTCTCCGCTCCCAACAAATATCAATAAATAATAAATAAAATAAAACAACATTTCACGTAGATTCAAAGAAAAATTGGAATGGAAAGGATTCACAAAGTCAAATGTCCCGTATAATTAATGTTACATCTTGCGCAATTATTATTATTATTGATGCCAAGTAAAAACCAACATGTATATTTTTCAAGTATGCCCTACAAAACAAAATGATATCAATAATGACCATTATGGATATCAACAAAGTTGATAAGTGATCATCAACTTTCCTTTATGGGACACATCAACTCACTCCATGCAAATGTCATAGGTCAAGTTGACTATTGATCATCAACTTTGTTGACATGATTTGCTCAACAAGTTGAGCCACTCACATCAACAAAGTTGATGGACTTGGTCAAAAATGTGATGGAAAAATTGATCAGTTGATCAAAAATTGACGTCATTATTGACATCATTTAAATGTGCATAAAAGATGTTTTTGTTGATGTATTTTGGTCTATCCTAAAATTGATGCAAAAGTTGATGAAAAGTTGATGAATAGTTGATGTCCTAAATATGATACTCTCCTTTTTCTGCACTTCTCACGTATAATAATATATATTGTGATAGTAATAATAATTATTCATGAATCCTAAAAATATTATACTCCTTATTTCTATACTTATCATATAATAATAATAATATATTCTGATAATAATAATTATTATTCATGAAAATCCTCAAAATATTATACTCCTTATTTCTATACTCATCATAT
>JAQGBI010000161.1:0-25951 GCA_034698325.1 Sminthurinus elegans | reverse complement strand
TATGTGCTATCTGTAAGCTGTAAGCATGTACTATCTTCTATCTCTACACAAGTTTTTATTTTATAGGAAATGGAAGAAAAAGAAAACTCGCCTATAAGAGAATGAGAATCATCTCTCGTCTATTATAATATAATATATTATAGTCTCGTTTATGTGTCATCAGCATCATCAGTTATATGTACTATTTATTGTTTTAGAGAGCTATATGTGTTTTAGAGAAGTTTCGAGAGGTAGGGTGAATATGCTGAATACTGAATATTGAATACACAGACAACGCAGATAATATGTATTTATAGGAATTGACAAAATAAGGAAAAGAAAAAGAAAGTAAAAAAGTAGGGGAATCTTATATAATATATATACGTAGAAATGAAGAAAAAAAAAGGAAAGTCTAAGGGGGAGAAAACTAAAAAGCATTTCTTAAAATTGTAAGTGTAGTCGACATCTAATACATATATATCCATAATATGCTATAATTATTATTATCATTTAAGACTATATTATACTATATATATATATAATATTATTATACATTGTGTTATTAACTACAAAAAAAACAAACAAACACTACTTCATGTATGAGGATATACAACATATGTTATTATTATAAAACATATTATATTAAATATACATATATATAAAAATATGAAATAGATATTTGTGTACGTAAAAACACGGAAAATAAAATGTCTTAAAAAAGAAATGAAGCATGAAAAATATAAAATGAAACCACAAAATTGCGTCTTTTCCAGCCACATTTTTTTCTTTGTCCATATTACATTATGTTCATATTTTCTTTTCATCCATATTTCATATTCCATATTCAGATTAGTATCATAAAAGTTGAAACCGTGCACAAACAAATGAGCATATGTTTTCTAATCATTCTAAATATCTGACGACTTTTAAACACCTTTCTCCTCACGTGCACGTTTGCTTCATGCTTCATACTTTTCATACAGTTCAAATGTTTTCCATCCAAATTTTTTGTTTTATAATAAGTACGTAGCGCAAAACATAGATATATACAGTATGAATGCTTTTCCTGCCATAGTTTTCATGGATTATATATTATGTCGACTATCCATATGAAGCGTGAGCTATGTACTGTACTTACATATTTAAAAACGTGTCGTTGTTTAACTGAACCTGCTACGTAAAATGACATGAATGAACTGCCTAATTTATTGAAAACAATGCTTAAGAATCATTAATGGATAACCATAAATTCAATTACGCGACATGGTACAATTTGCATGGAGCAATTTGCATGTAAACATACCCATGCATATGCAGGTATGAGGTATGACATACGATGAAATAATATGATCATGAAGAAAGTGTCAATAATATCATGTATTTATGAGCATTTTTTTTGACGATTTAGTATTTGTTTACGTACTGATGTGCATGCTGACGTCCATGGTATAAAAATAAAAAACAGGAAAAATTATCATGCTATTTACCGCAGCAGAAAAAACTGCGAATATGTGTGTAAATGGTTAAACACTGTACAGAATAAAATGACAAACAAATGTGTGACTGCCTTTACACCATTTGCACCATATACTTACGTCATGCGTATATTCATAAAGTGTAGTAAAATGATGTTATTATGTTTTGTTTGAATATGATTATATAGAGTTTTATAAAAATATTTGTTTAGAAATCACTGAATGCATGTGTATATTGTAACTATACATGTACCTATATATTATAAGTATTATATTTATTACCCAGTGTGTTGTTGTGGTTGGAAAATTGAAAACTGCGCTGTACTTTTAGCTCGTTCATTATTGTTTATTGTAATACCTTAATGTATTAGAATTAACTAAAGATTAAAAATATATACGTGTGTCACTTTATACTTAATGCAGATTATCGTTCAATGCTCACTGTATTAGCAAAACTATTAGAAGCTGGAACATTTTGTGCTTCTATATACTTCTTCTTACGTGGCTCATATCTAATGTCAGATGCGTAGTTAAAATGTTGATGAATTCTTAATTTTATTTTTGGTGTAAAACACATGACATGTGATCAGTGTGATTGTCTCTATCGAATGAGGCATGCGAGAGTTGAAAGGACATAATTATCCCTGAAATATATGCAATGTACTTGTCCCAGCACAATGTATCGCAGATATAAAAGTCGAATAGCTAGAAGCTAGAAGCAAAGAAAGAAAAAGCTCATTTAGCGTTAAAAATTAGTTGAAATTATCTCATATCTTTGCTCTTACCTAAAGGAGAGGTTAATGAACATGGAACATGGAATACAAAGTAGCAAATATCATACATTACAAGTTAAAAGGGTTTCAAAGGATGTTGAAATAAAAATATTAACTTTCTTTATGGTCCACCAAGAAAAAATCTATTAGAGTATGGCATCTAGGATGAAAAAATATATACTTCATAAATACTCCTTTGATCCGTTATAAATTATAAATGATCCTTTAAAACACAAAGTTTGTGTCACAGGCGTTTTCAAAATATATACTTACATACTTGCTATCATTAAAAATTCAACACAATACACAAAAGTAAATGACTCTGCCCTTTTTACCCGCTTCAAATGTAGTTGCTTTCTCCGTCCATCATCTTCCAATCTTCCATCATTCTGTCTACATCTCTTATTATAAAAGCTAAGGCACAAGACTGCGAGCTAAATTACTGAATACTGAGCACTGCACACAAATTTCAAAAGTCCTTAACCAAAATGTACATGTCATTTTAATGGTATATGTCACAAGTCACAAGTCTCAACAGTAATAAAAGTATAATATAGAATATAGAACGCAGTTACAAAAATTATCAACAATAAAAAGGACAATGTATAGTCGTTGTCCTCCGCCTTTACAGTGTCTATTGTCAATTGTCAGTGGTCAGAGATCCAATTCAAATTAATGTTGATTTGATGAAAATGTACAGGCGCATAATTGTAACTTTTGTAAATAACACATGTATATGTACATGAATAAATGATAGACATATCACGAGACATGAGAAAGGATGCAAAATGTAAAATGAAGATTCTTGACTTTAAAATGTGTACATACATTTTGAGGCCTACAACATAAACCATAAACCATAAAGAACAAAAGGTGCATACAATGAATATAGTGACCAAAGGTAAGCATCAGTGATCAGTACACTATTAGACTACAGACTACAGAATACAGACAGACCACATACATTACAATCAAGTAGTACTATAAAGTATAACGCATAATAAATTGTATGGAATATGAAGAGAGAGACAGAAAGAGAAGGGGCCATCATAAATCACAACAAACAACAACCATGTACATAAAATGCTTGTACATTTTGTGCATACATATGTATTTTGTGCCTTATGTTTTCTATGACAATGAAGGTGATGGTTGTCAACTTTTCTGCACATTTTTATTCTGTTTTCTTCATCATACACGATACACAATACATAGTACGCAGGATGCTGTTGTCTCTTGTCTCTTATTTTATGCATGCATACATATGACAGAAAGTAGTCATCATCACCATCATCATGAGTAGCCATTAGAAAGGAATAGATATACATACCACACAGATTCAAAGTAGATACATAACACATAAAATACATATCTGCACAGAGGACGGAGGATAGAGAGAGAGCGGAGAGATTTTTTAGGTTGAGGTTCACTCATCATTATCAATTATCAATTATCATCGACCTATACCGTGTACTCTGTACTCTGTACAATGTACGGTATACATCACAACTGCAAAGTTGTAGGTTGTGAACTTATCAAAGTACGTAAATGTACAAGGTGTACTATGATGTACAAATGTCACGTCAAGTCAAATCAAACCATGTCAAAACTCAAAATGTTTTAATATAATATGGTGTGTCCACCAATGAAATATCATCTTTTATGGGATGATTTCATGTTATTCCAAATGATTATGGAATGGATGGAATTGATATCAAAGAAATGAAAACATGTTAAAAATTACTCTATATAAAGTAAAGTAAAATAAAATAACCTGATGTAAAAGTACACGGACAGACTTTATACTTTGTACAAATAAAAAATGAACCTCGTTTGTTTGTTTGGAGTTTGTAAATTGGAAAATTGGAAACTTGGAGAAATTGCAAGCATCTAATGACATGATAAATTTTGCTACCGTTTCTCCCATCATTTGATATTTCATGTAATAATTATTATAATATCGCAATATAAATCTAATGTCACAATTTAATTTTAATTGATTTTAATTTTTAATCCATTGTAGATTGATATTGCACGCATAACCAAGATGCAGTTGCACTTTTCCTCTGCAGTTCATTTGCATTTACAATTTACAGCAAGTACAATGTACAAGCAACGTTTAGTCAGGGCATCACCTTTCGACTTTTGCCATCAAGCAACTTGATGTAAAGTAACAATCTCCTGTGGTTAAATATTAAGTGCACAGTGCACAGGCAAGTCTACCTATGTGCATTACACACAATGTATAATATGAAATATATATGAACGAGTAGAATACATTTATAACATTTTAATGCACTATATTTCATTGTACTTTATTATTATTGTTATTTCTTTATCTTTCTCAATCCTCAAGTAGCAGACATATAGACTACAAACTGCAGATTATGACGAGAGATATCTATACATTCTACATATTAGTGCATATTTATTATGAGAGAGACAGAATAGAGAGTATAGAGCATAGACTCAAGACTCAAGTATGAAACATAAATAAACTGTGTACTACTTTGTACAAGTGTGAGAAAAAGATATTATTATAATGTTGAAAAAAAAAATCTGTTTTGTTTTGTTTTGCACATTTCATTTGCATATTATATGCGTGTGTCCCATTTTTAGAATCCTGGTCTATGTGCAAAAAAAAAGAAGCTTGAATAATGTATAATGTACAAATACACTATATTATGGTAATCAGTTGCAATTTCTCCTTCATTTATTCGCAATATCAATAATAATATTTCAGGTCCATGACATTGGCATGATTTTTCTCATATGCAATATAATATAAAGTATAATATGTGTCATGTCTACTGTAGTCTAAATTTGCATTTTTCAATTGCTCGTTTCTCCTTTTTTTATACTTTTTGTTTCAAAAGTTATCTAAATCTAAAATGATCCGCACTGGCTTATAATAAAAGAAATCTACGAACAAAAGGAAAGATACGAAAAGACAATTTGTGGCTCATAAACTCATAACTCACAAAACTTACAGATTATAATAAGTAAAATTGCGCGTCATGGGAAAACTGTTTTTTTTGACATATATAACGTGTATTTAGTATTTGGTTGATCTTTTTTAGTGGCCATACTGCTCAAAAAAAACTGATTATAATAATCTATTACGTTTCATGTAATAGGTAATGCATATCATGTTGCTTTTAGAGGTGATGTTTTTTTGTGTAAACTGAAACTGCGTAGACCTACAGATAGAGATAGAGATAGAAATTTCCAAGTAATATGTCTGTAATATGTAGTATGCATTATAATATATATGATATACTTAACGTGTTGTAAGTTGTAGCTGGCAGAAATCACATACATTTATGCATATTCCATGTATTTTTGTTACTTCTTTGACCAATTCGTGTTTTGTATATGTAAAACATGGTTTGTAAAATTTGCGTAAAAATTATGTTCTGTACAAACATTTAAACGTGCAGACAGAACTTGTAGACGGTCGATTGTAGACTGTAGACTGTAGAGGTAGACTACACTAGTAGACATATACAGAATGAGTAGAGGGACAAAAGTTGTAAGTTGTAGACAAACAGACTAGAGACAAGGTTATTATTTTTTTGACGAGATTTGATATGCATCCTTTGCCAATTCTCTCTTTCTCACTCTGTTTATCCCTGTGCACAAGTACATATGTACTCCAACCGTTTGCATGGAATTGCATCAATGAGTAAGAATTGAAATTGTATAGTTTTTTTTATCTATACTTGTGTACCATGTACATTGTATATTGTATATCGTTTTATTATTGCTCTGTTTATTTGTATTCCCACAACTACTTTTATATTATGTATGCTGGCTTGTATAGGTATACGCATTACATATATATTGTACATTACATATTACATATATTTAGTAATCCATACAAACAGTGTCTAGCTAACTTTAATGTTGCACAAAGTAGATATGCATAAAGTACATGTGCATGTGCGTCGTCTGTCGTGTATCGTGTACATAATCTAATATTATATTGTTGTATGTATTCATTTCGTACACCAAGTATTTTTGATCAAGGGTATTTTTTTTGTTGCATGTATAAAATATACCTGTATGTATTTTCTACTACACTCGACATCCAAATTTGGATGGCTAGTCATTTTTTTTTATACCTCACTTGTTGATATTATATTCATTTTATACATGCAAACAAACAAAAAAATCTGTTCCGCATACGCTATCGGAAATTGCTATGTAAAAATAAATGGTCATGGCGGAAGTCCATCTAATTCATTTATAATATTTCATATTCATCTACACGCCAAAGAAACCAAGTGATATGTAAAAAAAGAAGCATCTTTTGAATTTTTAATGCTTAATCAATACCGATGCTAATTTTGTTTTACATGTACGACAAACGTAAATATATAGACACATGCTGGCGATATCTTATGTCTTTTTGTGTTTTAAAAGTCAAAAGTCAAAGAATATTCGAAACACACTTAGTAAAAATCTTTGCAAAATTATTCGTCATTTTTTTTCAATCATCCTTAAATTTGTTTTATATCCAATCAATATTCCATTTTTGAATACAATATTACGTTTTCACCACGTCATGTTATAGGTTTTATCGTACTAAGATTAACAAATTGATGGATTCATCGAATTTTTTCCTCTCTCTTGTGCTCGAGGGTAACGGCGTCTATCGATTTTCTTGGGCCTTTTCTCACTATCACCATCCATCGTACCATGAGTTATGACAGCGTCTAGACTCCAAATTCCAAACTCCAAACTCGAATAGACTCCAGACTGCAGACTCCAGAGCACAGTTAATCAGGAACAGATTATAGGTGTATAAAAGGAGCATTCCTACTGCACACATATTTTTTATCGGCAGTAATCCAGGAAATGAAATGGTTTTGTATATGTATGTGCTCCTATAATATATAACATATACACAGGTATATGCATACATTTATACCATTTGCCAGTTGTATATATGTAAGCATGCAGAGTTGTACATTTAGGATTTACATGAAACGATTTTGATTTGACACACATTATTGAATTTTCAACCTTCATCCTGTACACGGAACAGTTTTTTTTGCATGATTTCCGAATATTTTCTCCAACTCCACATGCTATTTAATGTACACATAACACATATGCTTACTGTGTACTGCTTGCATTTGCATTCATGTCACTTTATGTCATTTGTCGTTCGTCATGTTGTGCTTTGTACATTTTATTTCTGGCGTATTTCTGTGTGCAGGATGTAAAATGTGTAGTAAAAATATCTTTGTTGGCTATTGGTGCTGATGGTGGTAGGATAAATAAATTAAACTGAAATCACTTTAGTGTTAATTGTTCAAAGCTGTAATATAATTCTCCAAATGGAGAAAATTTTTGACTTTATTAATGGAATTCACCACACATTAGACATCCACATTTAACATATGGTTACATACTACATACTAGTACATACGTACATCTCTGCATGTATTTTCTAAACTTGAGATGAAATAAGCACACACAAACCACATACATACTACATATATTTAAACACAATGCACAAGGCACGCAAAAGTTTACATGTCTAAAGTCTCAAGTCTAAAAATAACAAAAGTAATTGATTTAGTACTAAAAACAGTGGAACATTGGGAATTGGGAAAGTATGGGAAAATTTTAGAGCAAGTATGAAGAGATAAACCTCTTCATGTAAGTAGTAAGTTTAGTAAATAGTTATAGTATGCTCTATAAGGAGCGTATTTTTTCAACTATTTATACACAGTCATATCTCGTAAAATTCGTAGTTTTTTCTTGTGTGCTGTACGTTTGATGTTTGTACATTGTACATTGTTGTGTGCTGCTTTGTATACTAGATACTAGAAACTAGACAAAATTAGCTCTTATCATTTATTACGTAAAATACGTAATGAAAAAAAAACCAGCGCGATAAGAGCAAAAAGTCTCTGTAGAATATGTGGTTTCAGTAAATCGAATGAAATGGATACTTTTGCATTGCATTACATTACATTTGGTTTTTTGGAACAAAAGCTTTACTCTTTATACAAAACACAAAAAATGTCATGCAATATAGATTAATGTAAAAAAAAATAAATAATGATTATAATGATGATGTGCAAAAATGATATTTAAGTGTCGTCCGTTTCCATTTTCTATTTTCCATGTCCAATAAAATTCTTATACTAGTTGGCCATAAAGAACTCGTAACGAACAGAGTAGACATTCGACATTCAATATGCACTCAAAAAGTAATATTATCTGAATGAATCGATTATTGTTCTGTCTATTTGTCATGCTGATTCGAATTTCGGATTTCGGATTGATTTACTTTTTATTTCCCCACTGTACAGTGTACAGATAATTGTGTGTATGTGTACGACATACGACTAATAGACTCACGTTGTAATATTTACACAACAAAATTATTCCAAGTATTGAGTATTCATCTCTCATCGATCTGTAACACCCACATGTGTGTACATCCAGTTACATGATCCACGATTATGTTTCACATTCTCATTGTCATTGGATTGTAGAACTCGATTAGATTTAGATTAACTATATATGTTTTGAATGTGAGGATCTACTGGATCTTTTTTTTGTGTTAATGGGGAAATTGAAACGCAATCATCAGTACTAATTATTATTACTTTGTAAACCTCCAGCGTTGCTCTACAGTCTACAGTTGACAGTATAAATATACTTATTTATCATTGTATGTAACTGTACAATGTAAACTGTACAGTGTGCAGTGTGCAGTGTACACACAAGACAAGTAATTAGTCTGTTTGAATCAGTTATGTGTTCTAAATGTTTGAGCCAATCACGGTTACGAGTTGTGAAGAGAACTCTCTGCGAGTGAAACAAAATATCAAGTTCTAGATGAGATAATTAATCAATACAATTATTATAGTGTTGTACATGTTTACATTTTCATGATGATGATTTATGATTAGCTTGAATACTTTTGTTCTAGAATTTGGAAGGTTTTTATTGTTAAACAGAAATGGTAAAAATAAAAGAAATCACATGTTGTGTTATAG
This sequence comes from Sminthurinus elegans, assembly GCA_034698325.1. Classification (NCBI taxonomy): domain Eukaryota; kingdom Metazoa; phylum Arthropoda; class Collembola; order Symphypleona; family Katiannidae; genus Sminthurinus; species Sminthurinus elegans. Next base: position 16,702 of record JAQGBI010000161.1, on the reverse strand, counting down.
CTTATTACTGTTTATCTTGCATATATATTAAAACTGCTTTACATAAATGAAAAGCAATAATTAAATCAAAAGTCTTAAGCCAAGAGCTGAAAACTGGGTACAATATACCAGTGAAATTCTGTACGCACTATACGCACTGCATATTTACAATTTACAATACAGACAAAATGTGTAATGGTAATGTTGAATGTTCAGTATCCAATGTAGTATGCAATATGATCAATGCACAGATAAAGACGCAGGTATATATGTATCCTAAAATCCTATACACGTATGATATGTATGTATATGTATTCTTATTTACTTTTATAGTGACCTTGCCTGAAATGTCAATCTACTCTTTTTTGTATTTAGCTACCAAGCTCATCATCATAATTTTTAAAGGAAATAGAAAGGCCAAGAAACAATTCACTATTCGATAGATAAACACAGTTTGTACAATGTACAATGACATTTGTTCACTACAAATTACTTGACGCTATACACATCAAACAAATCCAAAATTCAATGCGTGTGTATATGTATGTATGCATTGTATGCAGATTTTCACAATGTGTGCATATATATATAGTAGTTGTATGCATCTGTGATATCATAGCAGTGATTGGCTTTTCTTGAGCTATGAGAAATACAAGAGGAGGGCATGATGATAATGGAAAAGGAAGGAATATGAACTAGGAAGTTGATTACTTATAGTAATCACAAGTACTTTTAATACACACATGCATATATATGTGTGTATACTACAGCATGAGAATCACACAATTAATAACGTTCCCCTCACACTAATGATGTTGTATCAAATTTGGTACACCTGATACATGTAATGAGGAAATTGATAGATTTGTAAAAAAAGTCATTGAATCCTTACTTTGAAAAAATGTGAACTTTAAACTTATACATTGACACAGTTTATTGATTTATTTATTTGTAAAATGAGAAAAAAATTAATATTTTTTAGTAACAATAATTTCATATTATTTTTTAGTCAACACTAAAACTTTATACAGGTAATTACATCTAAATTTCAAAACTGTATCTATATAATATAATATTATGAATAAAACTATGTACACTAAAAATTAAGTTTTGGGTCGATAGGAATAATACCTCACATGGTTATATTTAACGATGAGAATAACTCATCATTTGAAAACAAAACAAAAGGGGGAGAAAACAGAAGTGAAAGACAATGTAATATTCAAACAGAATTATTATAAATAAAGTAGAGTAAATATAGTAAAAGAAAAAACAAGTACAGTACTAGTCTAATGTAATATATTATATTGTAAATAATCATATTAGTATTATTTTTCTCACGTTTAGTATCTAGTATACATTTTTTTTTTGACCATGTCATTTTTTGTCATGTCTTACATAAATTAAGTATGAATCAAAATTGTATTGATGTGCATACATATAGATGCATGTAAATATATTATTATATAATGTAAGAATAAATTAAGATGATAGTATACAAGAACAAGCTTTTTCAGAAAAACTTTGGAAATCCGTACATTTTACAATAATACTTATTATTGTTATATTAGATGTGTATAGTTTTTCAAAATTGAAACAACAAAATGTTGTTAAATTACTATTCTCTTTCGAATTTCTAAACCTACTCTAAAGTACAATTTCGAGTTTGTAAAATGTCTGTAATCTTTGTGTAAATAACTGTTGTAGAAATTGTATGGAGAGTATTGTTCAAGAGGATGCGTGTGTAGTATACAGTATAAAAAAATATGTAATAATTAATATTCTTTGAAATGCAGAAGGAAACCAAAGAAAAAGAAATCAAAAGACGATTATTGATTAGAACAATGATTATCTTATGTGAACATGTGTGATCTAATGTCAAAAGCGGTAAATATTATAAGAATCATAATATTCATAATATGTGTACTAGCTCAATGTATATGTATTGCTCAAAGTTAAAAAGAACCAGAGTACTCATTCATGATAATAAAAAAAAAACTATTGTATAAGTACTGAGCAGAATATATTACTAATTTATCCGATTCCCATTACAAAATACTAACAAATTATGTCTTATTTAGCTCACTGATCTGAAATTTTTTTACACTTATAATTTTATTTTATCCTATGTTCCTACCCATTATTATTACGTCCAAAGTATCCAACCAGAAAAATAATAATAATAATTATAATTGTATAAATCCCATTATTAAATATTTTTCAATATATTTGATTGAATATAATATTAAGTTTTGTAATAATAATTATTTCTATAGTCTTTTCTTCCTGTGTGTGTGATACATTATATTATATACCACCCTACTATAATATACACCAAATTTATGCTTCACAAGAAGCTTAAAGTTATTTAAAATGTTTACAATAATGTACTACATTGTGTCAACTACCCTCTATTATTATAAATTATACTGAAATTGTATTTAAAATCTAAAAAAAAAAACAAAACTAGTTTTAAAAATAATCTTTTGAAAATTTCAACAATGCTACCAAAATCCAAAAAACAGAGTAATAAAAGTAGGTTTGCTTTTGACTGTTCTCACATATAATATACAGATAGCCCTTGAAAATTATTATTATAAAATTAAAGTAGACCATCATGGCACAACTTCTAACATTTAATCATCATTATTATAGTATATATTTTTTTTAAAGTGCACCCTTTTTAAGTACACTACTTTAAAATATGTTCATTTTATTTTGCCTACAAACCATTCTTTATAGAGTTATTTATGAAAAACTTCCAAGCAAAGAGTACAACTCCATGATCCTTCCGGTGGAGAATCCAAAGCTGGCTTTAAGCAATACATGTGATATCCTCGATCACAATCATCGCAGAACAGTAGTTGATCATCGTTATCTGATGTGCCACAAATTGAACAACATTTACATTCAATACACTGCCACCGGTACTTCTTAACTGATATAATCATATTAGCAGTAAACTGAAGACATGAGGGGTGACCTTTTTAAATAAAAATTAAAAAAAAAGAAAAAGAAACAGATTAAATATTTTGATGAATTCATCACAAAAGTCCTTTTTTTTATTAAACATAATTTAATATAATTTATATGTAATATAATATACAACTTGTGTGTATTAAAGTACCTGAACGACCACAATCAGAGCAGGAAACAAGTTCTTCTGGTTCTCCAGATTTTTTATTTTCTGCAGCATCCCCAAGACAAAAGTCACAATATGTTGAGGGCTGTACTCTAGGTTTTAAACTCACACTTTCCGCATTTGCAGCCTTTTTATTATCTAGTGCTTGAATATCCTCAGCTGTTGGAGGAACAACAATACGACCAACAGAAGTTCCCGGTTGAGGAGATACATTTCCTTGGATATGATGTGGAGATTGTTGTGGTACTAAATGAGGTGGAGGATGATGAGGAGGAATTGAGCCTCCTGGAGAAGGAGCACGGCCACCTTCACCTGGTAGATGATGAGGTAAAGCTTGAAGCTGCAAAGTTGGTGGTTGTAATTGTGGATGTAGAACTGGTGGTGGTAAGGAGGAAGCGGGAGCTCCTCTACTATGTCTTCGAGCTGTTGTTTTGTTGATAATGACGTTCAAGATGAACATGAAATTTAAAAAAAATAATGAAACAAAAATTATTTTTAAAAACTCCATATATCTGTATATTTTTGTACTATCAAAAAAAAAAAGGTGGGTGATTAATATTACAAAAAAAAGAAAGAAAGAAAGGAGAGGAAAAAATTAAATGTTATATAGGGAACAAGTATAAAAACAAGCTAAAACGGAATTAATGTCTAACAATAATAATAAAATATAATAATAATAATAATAAGGCAGAAATGAAAAGGAGAGGATATATATTCCACATACAATTCCACAAACATTTTGGACTAACCTTCCCTCAATTTTCTCGTAAATTTCAAAGGAGAGAGATTCAGATTTTCAGATCGGATCACAACAACAACAGAGAGATAGAAAGAGAACAACGGAAATGCGTGAATGTGGGATGAATCAATCAAAGCATTTCATTTTCTTGAGTCCGAAAGGTGTCCAAATTGCCTGTGGAACTTGATTCTACATCAAGTGATTTTATAGACAAAGCCAACAAGCCACCGACCAACGACAAGAACAGTGTAAAATGTGTAATGTATTTTTTTAAAAAAAATATAATAATAACCAAAAAAAACAAAAACATCTAACTACTTTCTTTGTTATCTTATAAACAAATCTATGCTTAAACAGTCTATGTGGTATCACATTATGTTGTACTTGGATTCAAGCAACAACAAAGAATGCACGAAAACGCTTGTTTTGTTTTTTCTTTTTCTTATAAATTTGTGATTAAACATTGATAAAAGATTTATGCATCTTATGATATCAATAAAAGCTCAGGAAAATATACATATGCTATAAGTACATGGTCAGGTTTGTATCTGTTTCCCCCCAAAAATTTGTACAACAATTTATTTTGTTGATTCTATTTTATATATGGTTTATATATATATATATATATTATATTATTCTATTGATATATTATTATATATATATACTGAATTATATTTAACATACGGTACTGGTAAACATAAAATGTTATTATTATAATTAATAATTATTAATTAACATATAGGTACATAAAACACAGGTACCTTATAACAACAGAAGTAGCCTAAATCATTCATTTTTTTTCTAATAATAATTCTCTCCTTTTCCTATTTTTTGTTTGTTTGTTTCTTTTTGTTTTGAAATCATTACACATGATTGACTCTCTTTTTTTAAATAATATTATTCTATACTAAAATCTAAATTAACTGTGCAACGAAACAAAAATTAACTAGCAATATAATTTATACGCTGAATAATGAACTGACAACTGACAGTCTTTTGATAAGTCACAGATGTGATTAGTTTTTGTTTTCAAGTTCCTTTCCGTTCATTCAAACATTTTATACTGTATATATTTTTTTGTATGACATAAGTTTTATATTATAATAATGTATTATTATACTATTTTCTTTTGTAATACATTATAGTATTCTTATTTCGAATTCAAAAAGGCATTATAACAATATAAAAAGTGATTTTATATATAAAACGGACACACATGATAGCGTGTGTGTGGATGTGCTTGCATAATTCATATAGACGTATAAATAAATTTTTGAAATCGCCATAATATTATTCTGTCATAATTCATAATAATATAAACTATAGGTTGTAAATATCATAAGGACAACATTATTTTCTTTCCTTTCTCTCTACTTCTTTACAAATTATTATGGGATTCATACATACTGGTTCAACTTTTGTGAATTGATAAACAGTAACAAATAATTATACCGTAAGTACTTACTATAATGTATATATTGGGATCAGTTTTATACAAACAAATGCAGTCATCAATGTTTTGAAGCTCTACATTTAATACAATACTATGATAATATAATATGAACTACCTGCATAGCTAAAAGAGTTTATTTACTACGTACACTGAGAAAAAAAAAGGATTCTACTTCTACCTTGTTCGTGTTTTTTTTCTTACATATATTAATATCCTTCTTAATATATGATGCAATTTTAAAATCATATAGCTTTTACAAGAACAAGAAGTATTTTGTAATAATAAATAATAATAATAATAATGATTGTTTGTAAAAAGTTTATATACCCCCCAAAAAATTTCAATTCGATTCAGTCTACATTATGTATATATATATATATCGAGGAAGGTATATTATATAAATGTGTATATCTAGATTTTAAAAACGAATATTCTGTAAAGCTGCCCTTATTAAAGAATGCGAGTGCTATTGTACATTTATGAATATGTGTATACTTCCTAATAATTGCATGTACTTTATATTATATTAAAAAATTGGTACCCTTTGATAGTTTTTTTGTATTTTCACTTGTCAAACTGGATTTTGAAATTTTTACAGTTTTCAAATTGAAAACATTATACTATGCCCAAATTATATTTAAATTCTGAACCCTTAAAGTCACTCTTTTTGTGTAAATACATTGACATTTACCTAAAAAATACACAGCAGATCAATACGTGCACTTTTATAATATATTTGTCTCCAACAATTACATTTTAGGCACAATTGAATCTAGTTTTTTTTTTGTATTTGGTTCATGTAAAAAGGTACATAAATCATGTCGTTTTTTTTCAGTAATAAAACGGAACTAATAGTAATTAGATACCTATACGTACTCTATACGATGATCATTTTATGATCATTACGAACATGCTATATAAATAACACGAAATTCTACTGTTTTAACATAATACATTCTAAAATCTATGATAACGAGACTCGATAAAAATCACATATATATATATACGATTTATATATTCATCATGCCAGTCCCTTGAATTCTTCTATCACTCCATTTAATTATAATATTATGTAACATACGATATTACATAATATAATAGAAATTTTAGTTCTAAAATCCCCTTCAACAACTAATAAGGACCTCATAATATTATAAATTACAAATTACATATATATATTATAGGTACTTTCAATTTAATAAATCTTGAATTAGTACAAGTGTATAATATATTATTTCCGTTGTAAACTAGAATCCGATATCAAAATCTACAAATCTATAGATCACTGATCCACCATAACTATGCTTACCACAATCATCAATCACATTATAATATATATATGTAAGAAAAACGAATATCCTTTTGCCCTGATTCATACTGGTATAGAGTTTTACCTATATTTTTTTTTTGAATTATAATTATTATGTATTATACAAATTATAAATAATTTATTATAATTTGTTTACTTTGTTTTTTAATTTTATAATTAAAAAAAAACCCAGATAATTCTTAACCCTTTATGTACTTTTCACACCTTTCATGTAACGGTATCAGTCGTCAAAGTTATCAAATTATATATATATATATATAATGAATTTACACGGTGATTGATCGTCTAGCGTTTCATTTATGGTGTTTGTGCAGCATTATTATTACATATTACGACACTTTTATATTATGTAATAAAAAATACGTATGCCTTCATTATTATTATTATGCATATTAAGTTAAATAATAAACCTACATATATATCTACGCGTAACTACACGATAAATAAAATTATCAAGAACATATTAATACTTAAACTATATTATACTATACGAAATTTCGAAACCAACGGCAATAAAATGAATGACTATTAAAAACAAACGGAAACATTTTTTTTCTTCATGACTGCAAAATCTGACTAAACCATTATCATATGGGATCAATAATATAATAATATTATATGAGACACTGAAAACTGTCGGTATTAAAAATATCGGAACGACGTACTAAACTATATATATACCTTATACTAATAATAGTAAAACATACACGATACGTATTTGGCAAGAATATTATATATTATAATAATAATGATAATAATAACTGAAAAATGTGAATAAATAATGAAATTATTACATCAACTAAATTAGATGTAAAAGACTGTTCATAATTCGATTAAGAAATATATGCTATAGAACTTAAAACTTTTAAATATATATATACTACAAAATAAAATAGAGTAGAGACAGAAAACAACTTATTTTTGGTCGTTTTTGAGTTGAATACTATACGGGAATTAAAACAAAAAGACGCAAAAAACAGACGATCATAATATTTTTAAAGAATAGAGATAGAAAGAGCTAGAAATATATTGTGTGAATATATAATATATAGAAATGTATATTATACGATGTATTTTGTTTAAAAAAGAAGAATACTATAACGTGAAATAAAAAATTCAATACGTCGCATATATATATGTGTGTATATATATATATATCAGAAAGAGTTTGACAGGCTGTATAATGTATCTAGAACCTCAGCAATTGTAGTACACATTATTAGTATTATGATTATTAGATTTTCTATAGTGACCTGCACTGTCGTCATGTCGTGATGATGATGGGGATGATGATGGCATTTCCTCTTCCTCGTCATCTTCTTTTTCCTTATGTGAATGAGTATAATGATAAGTAAGTCCTAGTAAAATATACATAAAAAAAATCATTAACAATCCTCTGATATGATGTGTTATTGTAAAAGCAATACATCTGAGTGTATGTGGATTAGATATCAAAACCGAGTTATTATTTTTTACACAACACAATAATAATAATATAGGATGTAAAAATATTGACTGTCAAAAAAAAGTATGTTTTACCTGGTCTAGTTTTATATCTTGCTCCACATACTATAAAGTGCACACAAAAACAAAAAAAAAAAAAAACAAAATTCCATTACAAAAATATTATATTACATCCTGTCAATCTTTCAAAAATAAATATATGAAGTATAGGAGATACAAATACAATATGATATTTTGTGTATTGTATTTATTATATTTTATGTAGAATTACAATCACAAGCGAAGGGTTTTTCTGAATCCGTTATTGGATCATATGTAATCTTTCTTTTGCTACCTCGTCCAACTGTAGCCGTCTAAAAAAACAAAATCAAAATGTAAGTATTCATTTCAATTTAAAACAAAAAAAAAGGTGGATGAAAACCGAAAAAAAATTAAAAACAAAAAAAATATACAACATACCAGTGCTCCTCGAGGACTTTTTGGAGTACCACGTTTTGATTTCTTTCTTTTACTGTAGCTTTCTTCATAGTCATAATCTGAATCTGCATCTGGTTCATCAAATTCGCCAGCGTCTGGAAGATCCAAATCGTCGTAATACCATGCTTCTTTTTCAAACTTCATTGATAGTTGCTATAAAATTTCAAAAATTCATATTTATTTTATGTTTTACATGAAATGTATATTATATATTATATATTATATAAATCAGTATAATATTACATGCATTTCATGCTTTGAACAATATGTAGGATTTCAATTACAAAACATCGAATTTCATAATATAATATAGTTGAGAAAACTGAGAACTGAAAAAAAAACCCCAATATGTTCATAAATAATTATTTAAAAAAAAAATACCTGTTTTACCGATTCATCTTTGACACTTGCTGCACTATCTTTACTATCTTCATTTATATTATGAATTGAAGAAGGACCAGATGGAGAATTGAACACAGTAATATTTTCAACGGTGGTAATTGTATGTGCATCCGGTTCGGGTGGTGGTACTTCTTTGGCGGCGACGGCGGCGACATTACTATAATGAAACATAATAATTATTCAGATGAATTAAAAAACATAATATGTTTAAAATGTACTGGTAAAATGAATTATTATGACAAAAAAAATGTTGTACATAGTATAATATTTTACCTGACAGTTGGAGGATATCTAGGTTGCATAAAATTATTGAGATATTGTCTTCTTTTCTTTCTCCATCTCTTTGATGGATATGTATAAATTTGTCCTTCCTTCATGCCAGGTAGCCTCATACGTGACTCCATCCATAATGAGGAATGATTTTGTGCTACTCCAGTTTGTGAGCTGTCGGAAAAATGTGTAATTTATAAATTATTAAGCATAAAATTACGAATATATTAAGTTTATTATATCTTTTCTATCTCTTAGATATTGGTACATAATATGAATACAAATTCAATGTATTTTAAATCTTTTACACATGCATTATATTATTATTCTATAGACTATACATGGTACAATGATTTGAAAAATCTCTTTTCTGCATAAATAAACGCATACTATTTTATTGTTGTACACTATCTATCTATCATTTATGTATTTAAAAAAAACACACAACACAACACTGTTATGTTACAAAATAAAAATATTTAAAAAAAAACTTAGAAATTAAAACTTTTGGAAAACTGAACGAACGAAAATCCAATATTTACATTCAAAAGATTATAACTCACATATACATTCATTCGTATATATACACATACTTACTCAAGAAAAGGTAATCGCATTGTTCTTTCTGCGGACAATCTTGCATTATAATTAGATGCACTTTCTATTGCCTCACGATAGGCAGGATCATTGAAAAAGCTGCAAAAATAATTATAAATAATATGTAATATATAAACACTATTATAAACACATTTATGAACATTGTAATATATAGCATCCACATAAGTACTAAATATAATTTTGTTCTGTTTACAATATATAAAATATTATGTATAATATAGTTTAATAATTCAGACTTTATTATTTTATTACCTTTGTATTTTGGATACCATTACAGGATTTAATGTTATGTCCGTCATTTTGTATCAATCAATATGCATGTGTACTTATGTATTAAACCGGACTTACTATATTATTTGTTTTGTACTCTTTGTTCACTGTATATACTATGTACGACCTATCTAGTCTTTTACATGTAAACAAATAAAGAAGAAAAACAAAAAACCTTAAATGAGATTCATGATAAAATAAATAGCACTAAAAATTATCATAAAATGCAAATATGTATTGTAAAATCTAAAATCTAAAATCGATCTCAGATCTTGTAGGGAGTTTCGTATAATATACTATATTTAGACATTATGTCTACAACGAAATGTTGTAGAAAAACTAGAAAAAGTACTAATGACAATTAGGAACGTCTTCCCATATCTTTTTGATGTAAAATACTTATCTATAATTACACTTAAGTAAAAACTAAAAAATAATATTGCCGTATTAAAAAATTTGGCTTGCAAATATGTATGTAGATATAGGTAAATGATACATAGGTATATACCTATATATGGGATTTTTGGCTTGTTTTGTCATTGAGCAAATATGAAAATTGAGGGAATTGGGGTTTAAATTTCGGGTCAAGTGAAAAGTGAAAAGTTAATTTTTAATTTTGTTGTTGGATCTATATAAATAATTATTATATTAGTGGAACAACAATTATTTATTTTTTTTTGTATTGGATAATATGTCCCAAACTACTTCTCCCGGATCAGCTTCAGCAGCCGGAGGAGGAAAGGGTTCTGGAACATCTAATGCTGGAGCATCAAATAGCAATGCTGATCTTCGAGTATAAAAATATTTTTTTAATTATACAAATTATTCAAGTTTGATGGATTTTATTTTACATATCATTATAAATTAAACCATTTTATTGGCCTCTTTTGATTTATGGATATGTATATATGTGTATTGTATTACAGCAACAAATTTTAACTCGGAAGCAATTACAAGATTTAGTAAAACAAGTAGATCCTAATGAACAACTTGATGAAGATGTAGAAGAATTACTTTTAAGTTATGCTGATGATTTTATGCAAGAAATAATTGAAGGTGCCTGTACTCTCGCTGCTCATCGAAAATCTAATATTGTTGAATGTAAAGATGTACAAACTCATTTAGGTATGCTCATGAATTATTTCATATCATGTTTAATAATAATAACACAAAATAAAATTATTCTTGGTCGTGGTTGTCAAAAAATCCATTCATTTTATTTATAAGTATATCCTATTTTTTATTGTTTTGAAAAAAAAAAAAAAAAAAATTACAGAAAGACAGAGTAATGTATGGCTACCTGGCTTTGGCACCACAGATGAACTTCGTCCGTATAAAAGAAATCCTATTACTGAAGCTCATAAACAGAGAATGGCTTTAATTAAGAAAACATTAAAAAAGTATTAACGATAATTTTAGTATGTATCTCGTAATAATAATATTCTAATAGTAATAAGTAATAATAATAATTCTTTAATTTTACAACTTGTGCTACATCATAAATATAATATATATATATATATATATATATATAATATTACATTTTTATTATTTACTATCACTTTTACAAAAAGTTTAGTACCTATTCTTTCATTTTAATTACGTGTTACTTATATAATAACTTTTGAATTTATATGTATATAGTGTATACATGAAGTAAGTATGTGTATATATATACGAATGAGTGTATGTGTGAGTTATAATCTTTTGAATGTAAATATTGGATTTTCGTTCGTTTAGTTTTCCAAAAGTTTTAATTTCTAAGTTTTTTCTTTCTTTTTTTTTAAATATTTTTATTTTGTAACATAACAGTGTTGTGTTGTGTTATTTTTTTAAATACATAAATGATAGATAGATAATATACAACAATAAAATAGTATGCGTTTATTTATGCAGAAAAGAGATTTTTCAAATCATTGTACCATGTGTACAAGATCTTTGATCATGATAAAAATAATAATAATAACAATAATATAACGTCGTCTTATATGTTAGATGTATGAAGTACCAAACATATACGTAGTTATTATTACTTTCTATAATAAGGCAAAAAGTACCCATACATAAATAATATAATACGTACTGAGTACTTACTGTAATCTACATACAATATATTATACATATTATAAAGCTGTATTCATTGTGTATAATATGCAGTTTATACTTTATACACAACAGTATGATAAAACTATGTATACATTATTTTATTATTATACAGCACATTCTCCATTAACTATACCGATTGTTTTTTAATGAATGAATTAATGGTCATTACTTTACAATAATAATTAATGCAAATCAAAAACCAAAATAAAAATTCTCAAGTTCATGCTATATTTATGAACTTTATAAATTGTTATTATAAATACAATATACGTATATATATATATATATATATATATAAATAATATTATGTAAATAGACTACTAAAGTTTTTTACCGTTTACAATAATAATAATAATAATGATTGCAAAAATCTTTGATAATTTTATCAAAATTTGTAAATTTGGAGATGAAGAAAAAAAAAAGGAATGTAAGAACACAAATCAACAAAAGCTTTTGTATGCATACGTCAATTATTAATTAAAGTACATATGTATACATGTACTACGTGTACAATTGAATTAAAGTGGTCTGGGATATAATAGGACCTTGAAGTACAACAACACACACTAGAGGGGAATTTTGTTGTTTCATTTGATTGATAGTTTTTGTCTTGTACTGGAATTCTTAGAAATACTAACAGAATGGTAGCAATCCTTCAGATTGATGACTAAGTCTATAAAAGAATATCAAACCCTCATGCACATGAGATGGGGAAGTTTTTCATATGTACACGTGAAATTATCCATGAATTGTCAGAAAAGAAAAGTGTGATAGAGGTTTTATGGATACCTCTATACAACATACAGAAGTATGAAGAAAATCCTCGTTATCCCATGGATTACTCAGTATATTATATATGAATTGGCACATTCATTATACATACCTATAGTTTTGCATCCCTTATTTTTGTGTGTCATTCTTTGCAAATAAAGCTATGTTAATAGTCTCGGCTATATTATAAGACTTTGCTTTTGACTATGTATATAGGTATCAGTGTTATTATTATAAAAGCACATTTTCATAATATTCAATCTTGCAGGTTACAAAATCTGCATACATTGTTTGTTTGTTTGTATACTATGATATAATCTTTTTACTTTTAGTTTCATTTTATGACTTCCTGTACAGGTGTAAAATATATACGACATACGACCACGTAGCATACATAAGAGGTAAGAGGGGAAGGTACTTAAATAGCATGTGTGTGTGTGTACATAGATCTTTGACGTCATCAAACTGCAAATATATAAATTATCATGATTGTGTCTCATGTCTTATATCCACAGACATATATATATATATACATGTACTATTGATTTTGTAGCTGATTTATATAGCTGTGACATAACTATATACATAAGTACTTCATAAGTACTAATATAACATGTACAATGTATGAAAAATACAAGAAAATTAAAAGTATACTCCTCAGTATAGCTAAGAGAAACTGGAGTTTTAGAATCTTGAAAAAGTATTCACATTTTCAACGAGACGATTCATCGCCATTCAGAAATACCAAAAACACATTTAGTCATCGGCGACCAAAGGGAAATACGCTTTGATTTTTACCCTTGTATGACTTATGTAAATAGTTTGAATCTCTCGTGTATAATTAAGTTATAGATATCACAAAGCATATATTATGTAAATATTTCTGAAAACTTTGTCTCCAATCTTAAACACATAAAATATTGGATATTATTAGCATATATACACACAACGAGTACTGCTTTACGAATGATGCACCTCACCGTGTACACTATGTGTACATATAATAAATGCTTAAATTATGCACTATGTATGAGATATGAGTAAAAAAAATCCATGTGTCAATTTTTAACAACACTCCTTTTCTGCTAATGGCTAATTTGAAAGGTAAAGTAATCAGAAAGGAAGTGTCAAACTTTGTGAGGTAAAATACACATGTATATAAATATCTCTAATATCTCTAGAATTAACTTCACTCTTCATTAGAAAGTTCAGGTTCATGTATGTACAAAAATATTCTTAAACTAAAATCATAATTTTTTGGAATTAAGTTCAAAACTAAAACATAAAAGATAATAATATAATATAATTAACTGGATAAAGTGTATAATCAGTTGTTTTGAAAATGGAGTCATTTTCTCATTATATAAAAGTGATTCTCCTACTTGTTATTTTTACTGGTCCTCAAAACATTCTTGGACTACCTTCCTCATCTCCATCACCAATATTCCAAAAAACAAAAGAAATACAACCCAATCCAGAAATTGTTAAGAGTGATATAAATCAAAGGCCACAAGTCCAACCGGGAGTTATTGTTGCACAAGATGAACGGGATTACTACAACGTCGTTAATCAAAATACTAGACCTACACAACAGATTACAAGGCAAAAATTCAACCCACAAGTACAACCAGCAGTCTTACCTGGTCCACCAGCACAACCATCATCTGACATCCTTCCACCACCAGAAAGTTTGGATCAAGACTTTTTTGTCAATGTAAAAACAAAACCAACTGAAGTTTCCTCCTCCTCTAACTTGAAAACAAAGAGAGATAATTCAAATGAAGATGATTTGAATAGCAATGCTCAGCAACCCATGGCACGGTTTCTTCTACCTGGACTAAACATCAATTGGGGAGGTACAGATACACAAAACATTCATTATCTCACTTGTTCTACATCTTGCTTCCCATATTCTCATTTACATGACAAAGATAGTCAAAATGAAGACATTGATGGTGATATTGATAGTCAAGTAATTAATAGTAGTGACTACGAGGGTGATGACACTGAAAAATGTTGCTCTGCTGGATATTCAAAATGCTGTTTAACTAATCTTCATCATGTTAGTATTACTCCTGCGGATAAAAATCAGTTTTATCCAAAAGTTGCATATGGGATCATTTTTGGGGACAACCACGACAATTTGCAGGCTGTGCACTATAATCTTCTGTTGCCATCTTTTCGGGGTAAAAAGGGTAAATTTTGGGAAATCTCTTTATACACTTGTATGCATTTTGTAGATTGTACATTGTAAGTACATAGTTTTTATTGTTTAGCCATTTCTCTCTCTCTCTCGAAACTTTTCTACTTTCTCTTTCAACTTCCACCACTTTAGCATCATGCTTTTAGAATCTCCGCTCCACATTTTCATTGTACGGTTTTTTGGTATTCTCATTTGGATTTTCCAAATCAATGGGCTCCTTTTTTAATTGGTAGCTGGTATTCATTTTTCTACTTTTCTTTGCTTTCAGAAAATATACTATGATTGTAAAAATAATACAAGTAGCGTTTGTCATGTGTTTCTCATGTCTATGATCTATGAACAATAACAGTAGATAGTAAATACAAAAGCCATTATCTTGTAATTTTGCTCTAATATACATTCCTAATGATTTTATTACTAAGCTTGCACTCTGTACTCATCCCTTTTAGACGTTGTTTGGTAATTCTACATTCTGTTCATAAAAGTAGGCTTTACTTTTGTACATAAGGAAAAATGAAGTAGAAAATGGGAAAGAGAATGACAGGATATTTCTTAATAATTTTGTCACTAACATTTTTCTTTGTATTCGTCAATAGTAGCATATTTAGGTATACATGTAAATGTGTGACTGATTGTTACTTGTTACTTACTAGGTACATACAGGATTTAGCTACGCTTTACTCATTACACAGATATTATAAATGTATATATGAACCTTGAGTAGACCGTGTATTACTAGAACCTTGAAGCAGTACAATATGTGTGCAATATTAAAGTACACGTATTGATTTACTGTCAACCAATATTTTTTTGGTCATATACCATCTGTACATAATTACTATTCAATTTATTTATCTACGTATTTGATTCCACACTTTAGAAGTAACATGAATGTGTGAAATGATTTTTGTCAGTTTTTAAGTAGTTTTGGTTTTGACCTTCGGCTAAATTTATCAACCCCGTATATGTACAATGTACATACTCCCAGTTAATGAATCATTAATTAAATACACAATATTGTGTCATGCTTTTAATGCTTCTAAGGCTTTTGTATAGTGACATTTTATATTACTCTGGAATCTCGAAACATGTTGGTGTACAAGTATAGTACAGTAAAAAGTTACCCATAGATAGCATAGAATTAATATTTGTTAGTAAAAGCTTCAAAAAATCATAAAATTAGATAGCTTTATGTTGAGAAATATGCATATCAACTGAGTTATCAATTATTTACATTTCATAGTAAATACATTCTTTTTTAGCTTTTTTGTTGTTGCTTCTTGTATATCTATACACATTTAGGAGGAGAAATAACCAGCATCCCAGAATCAAGTCTGGAGTGTCCATCAGCATCTCCCATTGCCCCTAATTTGCTTCATTGTGGATTGAAAGAGTGTTCTGAAGACTCGGAATGCTTTGGGGAACGAAAATGTTGTCGTTATGCATGTGCTTTAATTTGTGTAGATCCAGTCAAAAAA